>JAHWFP010130167.1:8112-68216 GCA_023313725.1 Lithobius niger
AACTTGATGAAACTCGGTGTGAGGGTAGCCCTCGTCCGTACGCACATGAGTATTTTTGACTTTTGAGTTTGAGCGTCAACAAATTTCTTACTGAGTTCCACTGCCTGCTGAGATTCCTGGCTAGCTCTGGGCTCACAAGGCGGTCGATGTTGGGATAGAATGGATGGGCAATGTTTGTGAATGCTGCACCTGCTTCCGAAATTGTTGGATGGCCAGGGATTCCAATCCGCGAAGGTGGGCGTCATTTGGTGTATTGGGTCTCATCAGGGCAGAGATGAGTTCCCACGCTATCTGGTGATTTTCTTTTTGTTGGTGCATGAAAATTCCATATAGTGGGTCTGATTGTCGTACCTTTCCTTGGTGCGTCAGCAAAAAGCATGAAAAGTATGAAAATCGGACCCACTCAAGATTTGTGGATTGGAATCCCTGGCCATCCAACCAGTTTGGAAGCATGGAGCATCCGTCATGAACATCACCCATCCTTCATATCCTAACAATGACCACCATGTGAGACCAGAGCTAGCTAGGAATCTCCACAGGCTGTGGAAATCAGAGTTTGAACACGCAATAGAGATCAGTAGTCCAACAGAAAATGTGGCAAGTTCGAATTCTGATTACGACACAGCCTGAAGCAATGTGAACTTCGTTTTATTTTTGTTTTTGCGTGGACTTCTGATGAAGGTGTACGCTGCATTATTCCACCGAAATTTCGAGTGGACAGGGTTTTAGTTTATTTCTTTGTGGTGAAGTGATCTTTGAACTTTTGATGCCATCATTTAAATGATTATTTTATTTTAAATTTGTTTCTTTCTTACTTTTCTTTGCAACACAACAAAAAGTTGCAGTTTAAATAAAATGTACTTAAATTAAGATTGACATAATGTTAGAAAGCGTAAATGACCTAAACATTGTTTCGATTTTGCTTTAATTGCCCGAATTTAAGACCCCAATACCATTTTAAATTGCAATGCTTTGAGTTTAGCCCGACTCCTGACACCAGTAATTTGACACCGATAATCGATAATTCGATACACCACAATAAGTACGATACGATAATCGAAAAAAAATTCTATTGCGATATCGGATATTATCGATTATCGTGCCACCCCTCGGCAGAACTCAAATTATATGTCGCCTAATTCAGTTCAATACAATTGAATTAAGGCAAAACATTTCAGGTTTTGTCAACAATGCTTAGGTCGTCTTAAAACCTGAAAATAGAAAAATCACCATTAGGTAAACATGACATTAATTCTGCTTACAACAGGGATAAATGCCTTTCAGAATAGGTTAGTTTATGACAGAGGAATAATCTTTTATTGCGGAACTGTTGTGGGGGTTCCAGAAATCTTACAAGGTAGCTATTCTCTTAACTTAAAAGCTACATGAAACTTCGAGCAAGGAAACGGAACAACTCTATTGCAGTCAACTGCTTTGTGCTGTTTGTCATTGGGTATGTAAAATGAGTGTTTCGGTGCCAGTTTCAAAATTAGGACCACAGAAGCAGACCTGTTGTAGCAATAATCATGATTGGCAGGTGAGAAACTGCAGTTTCACTTCACAAATTGTGTCTTTTCTACAATCTTTCTAAAATTATAGGAAAGTTAATTGTTATAATTAGGTATGAAGTGATATGTTTACTAGATGGTGCCATGGTAGTGAACCTGGTAGACAATGAAAGTAAAATTCTAGAGCAGTGAATACAAATTGAGTTATTCCCCTTACAGCAAGGCTAGGATTGTTTAGTATTCACAAATGGTAACGAACAGGGACTCAAATCATGGACTTCTGTTGGTTGGAGCTTTGGGGGGGGGGGGGGGCAGTTCTGGGCATTTCTACAGTCAACAGGTCTTAGGCTTCAAGCCACTTTGATTTCAGTTCTGCGAACTAAGATTTTGGTGACTGAACTTGAGTTTTTAAGTATTAAAATTAAAAGAGTTATTTTTTTTTTAGCATGCTGGCATCCTGAACCTCATAGTAGACCTTCTTTTGTGGATATTTTGCGGGAATTAGAAGAGATTGCTCACTCACCCTTCATGAACACCCCGCAAGATTCTTTTCACACAATGCAAGAAGACTGGAAAGTAGAAATTGAAGAAATGTTTCACGAATTGCGCTGCAAAGAAAAAGTAAGTTTTAGCATTGGCTTATAGTCGTTGCACATATTTAGATGTATGGTTAAACTTCTTCATGAGTGGATGGAAAAAAATCGACCTGATATTGTCACCTTATATTGGGGTTAGATTGAACCCTATTGTTTTTGCATCCCCCAAATGCCAGAACTTTCTCAGTGGCCTGAATTTCGGTATCTCTCTGTCAAAGCATTTAATGTATGTGGAAACATTTAACTGCAAGGGTAGCCAACAGGTAAAGTTGAAATATTTATCCAGGGTCTTAATTGCATTTCATTATTTAGCAGCAGGACTTAAGAGATGAAGTATTAACAAAAATATTTTGGGTAGGGATAGACCGGTAATCAGAACAGTAGTTTTAATACGATAACGAGCTGCTTTGCTACTGTGTGGTTTAACTTTCTCCCAGCTGAAATTGGGGTGCCAGAAGGAGAGAGTGACAATTTTGCTACGTAGTTCTATTCGTAAATGTCTAGTATCTTTTACATGCTACGATCAACATGAGCACGAGGCATCACATGAGCCTTCTCTTCCCCGAAAAAGCCGTTACTGGAATCACTTTGAAACTTGCTATAACTGTCAATAAAATGTTCACCACTTGTATTCGCACATTTTCAAAACGAAAACCCTACTAAGTTTTGCTAATTTTCTACAGATCTTCGTCTGTCTTCGTCAGGTACACTCAAGAACACTGGTTACATCTTAGGGCTCATTTACAATATAAACGCTTGAACGTGAACATGACATTTGACCCACGACACCCACGGCATTTTTCCATGTTTGACTTGGCACGCGACTGTAGCCTCTGGTTTTTACAAGATAGGCTAGCATCGGCCATTGTTTGTTGCCTCTGATAATCCCAAGGCTGCATCAAAATTCTTTCTCTATTCCACTCACGCTCAAGAACAGCAGCAAGCTGACAGCTTATCAAGTGTGTAACATAAGAACTTTATGCCGTTCTTGAGCGTGAGAGGAATAGAGAAAGAATTTTAATGCAGCCTTGTGATTACCGGAGGCAACGTCCAATATCCGATGCTAGCCTACCTAGTAAAAACTAAGGCTACGGTCGTGCACCAATTCAAACGTGGAAAAATGCCGGAAGTCTAAGATGTAACCAGTGTTTGTCTAAGTCCTTGTGAGCGCCTGATGAAGACAGACAAAGATCTCTCGAAAATTAGCAGGACTTCTTAGGGCCCTCTCGTACCGAAAATGCTTCGGGATCAAATCCGGGATCTATAGCATGTGATATAGTCATGCTAACCATCAGGCCACCTTCCCCCATACTGAATTGCTTCTGTACGCTGTTAGAATTTCGTTAAACCATACTTAGCTGCAGCTTTATAGTTTCCGTTAGTTCACTGATTTTGTTGCTCGGTGCGCACGTTATTTTAATCATCTCGACAAGCCTACCATTGGTGGAAACGCTACATTGATTGGTTATAAAGCTATTAGTGAAAAGAAATGAATGTGTAGTTAATGGTACGTACGTCACGAGCTGTTGATTGGGGACAATTTTCCCCTTTCTGTGAAGTTGTTGTCGTGGACTGTGGCAGAATACTTATCTCAAATTAATGTGATGAGGCATTTCGCTGCAACAACGCAAAACTTTTTTGCCATAAATTTGCTGTAAAAAGTAAGAACCATATTTATTTTATTTGTAATGTTAGATTTGTTTACCGAGTTTTAGGATAAAAATAAAAATAACAGGTTATAGGTACCAGATGGAGTTTGAATTGGTATGAAAATTATCAGAGTCTGATTGGCAAAATTGTACATTGGCCGATCTCTAGTTTTAGATTACAATAGTAGAGTAACTTTTATACTTCTTTTTAGGAGTTGCGCTGTCGGGAAGAAGAATTAACAAAAGCGCTTCTGCAACAAAAAATGCAAGAAGAATTTTTGAAGAAGCGGGAACAAGAATTAGCTGAACGCGAGATTGACCTTCTTGAACGTGAATTGAACATCATGATTCTACAACAGCAACAAGGAAGGCCCACTCCAAAGAAACGGAAGGGCAAGTTTAAGAAAAGTCGTTTAAAACTGCTGAAAGGTGGAGGGCAGCGAATCAGTAGTCCCTCAGGTGAGTCCAGTGAAAGTCTTAACTAATTATAATTAGAAAGTAACAATTTTTTCCATCTTTTGAATGATTCAGTAATTGTTCTGAGAATAGAAAAAATGTGTATATACTTCTCTATAACCTTTTGCAAAAATTATTGTAAAAATGGTTCTTCATTTCTCAAAGCATCGTGTAGGCGTTCTAAAACTTTGTAACAGTGGAGCAGCACACCAGGCAGACTACAATTATTGTTTAAACGGGACGGAAAGCCAATGGGCTCGGGATTGGTTTTTAATAAATACGGATGCAAACCTATTTACGTTGCCTTTTGAACTTGTATGTCAGACTGCCTCAGCGGGGATTTCAAAGGTCCCGGGTCCGATTCCCCGCTGAGGCAGTCTGACATACAAGTGCAAAAGGCAACGTAAATGGTTTGCATCCGTATTTATTAAAAAATACTATTATTATAGTTTCATTAGGTATGAGTGAAAGAAGAAAAAAATAGAGAGAAAAAGAATCGGAATGATTGTACAGCAGTATTTCTGATAGAAAATCGTAGAACAATTTAAAATAAGCCAATACGTACTTTACTTGACAGACTGAGAAAGGTTGAAAAAAAAAATCATATCTCTTATCTTAGTGGTAATTAAAAAAAAAATGGTAGTATACAGGGTGGTCCACAAAAAAAACTGACGACCAAACATTTTCAAAGTCCAACTTTTCTAGTTACCACCCCTCAGAAATACGAGAGGACAGAAATCAAATGTAATGCAACGGGAAGATTTCTATCCTCTCCTGGTTAAAAATCAGTTTCATGTGTTAAAAACTTGCTGTTTTATACGTTAAGCATTTGTTATTCTCACTTGCATCCTAACCGTGCATTGAAGGAATAGTCTAAATGAAAAAAACGAAGTCTTTTCAAGGTTGCTCACCCACCTTATCCATCACTTAACACCGTAAATCACTGAGTTAGTGTTCCCTAGGTGTTAACATCATTCTGTGGCTTTTAAATGGGAAGGCTCTAACACGGTTCTTTAAAAAATGGAGCTCAACAGTTAGTGGGCTAACACGAATCAGATAGGTCTAAAAACTATTAATTCAACCACCAAGTAACTTGGGAGCTACTTAGCTTAAAGGACAAATGAGAAGGGGGACGTTAACACAGGCCTAGGGCAGATTGCTAAATTTAAAAAATGTGTACATGGTTATTAATGCTGACATGGGTGTTAACTCGGAGTTTACAGTACTTAGTTTACAGTACAGTTTGAAAGTTGGTTTCCCAGCCGGGCTTGTACTACTGCGCATGCTCAGGTATGGGCTGGCTACATATACTCGGCACAGCCGTCTGATGGCATCATTTCTCCTAAGGCGCTCACGATGACGTGACCGCCTTGAGCTCTCCCCACTCCATCCTCTCCTTCAGATCCGCTGGTCATCAGGACGCGTCCCATAGGACACAGCATCCTATGGGACGCATCCTATAGGACGCACCATCATCAACGCAAAGGAGCAGGTAGACGGAGGATCGATCTACCCTCTCCTCAGCCAAGGTTTCATCAGCCTCTTCGTTAGGACCGGCTGCCCTCTCCATCCTACATATTGCATCCTATCCACCTACAGCCAAAGGATGGCCTTGCGTAGGATGCCTTCTCCTGCCAAGGACCTGGATCTCCCGGTTGAAGTTCCGCTCCCGGCTACCTCTGTTCCATCTTCAAGAACGAACAGGCAACGGACCAATGCGTCCTCTTCACACAAGAACTCCAATGATCCTCAGGACCACCTGTCCTCACATCCTCTACCGCCTGCGTCCGCAGGCGCTTCCATCCACGGGATAGCCTCTGCTAGGATGCACTCTTCTACTACGGACCTTCCTGATCCCCCAGCTGAAGCCTCGCTGCTGGCTACCACTGCTCCATCTGTAGGAGCGGTCAGGTAGAGGACCAATCCATCCTCTCCACACAAAACCACCGGTCCTCAGGACCAGCTGGCCTCACCATCGTACGTATCACTGCGCATTGTCTGTGAGCAGCCTTCTTGGATTGGAGTGCTTCACCACCTACTGTCGACTTTCGCCTTCCTTTTCCTCCAGCGTTTAATACTGTTGTTTAACCAAAGGTACATGATATCCCTCCGCGCAGGTACCATCTGCGCATCCTACTGCGCAGCCCTCCCTTCTCATATAAATGCTTCAATGATGCAAATTGCTCGTCCTTCTTCTACCTGCATCCTATTCACCTGTGCTATACACTGCTCCTCAACAGGTACTTTCCTCTGTTCCTGTCTTTGGGGCATTCAGCTGTAACCTGCTCTGGCCTTGGCTGGTTTTGTGTGTTGTTCACACGAGCCTTACCTCCAATATCACGTCCCTCGAATCATCCTTCCTTTGTCCCGACTAGACCTCTGTCTGGAAACAACAGGGGGGCTCCTGCACCCCTTTGGCACACCAGCATCTTGTTACTACTACAGTCAATCCACCCTCAACCGTCCTACTTGCGGATGCGACTGTTAGAAGCAACAAATTAACACAACAATCGGTTCGGATGGCGACCCTGACAGGCCCAGCAGCCAGTTTGGGACTCGTTCCCCCTACGTCCCATGCCTTTTGTAGGCATCCGACTCGGTCCTTATCCCTCTAAGCACTGCATTGTGTGTTAATTGCAACACATGCCTGAACCTTACCACGCTTCATGTCTGCTTCACCACCTTCTTCGTCCGCTCCCTATCCACCTGGATACCTCCGTTTGACACCCGGCCCTATGTTACCAACCTCTTTGGCTCAAAGTTGCCTCGACGCTCCTCTCTATAGCCACTCTGTTCCTTCATCAATCTTTACAATCAATTCTTTCTACCGCTCCCACTCTTGCATCCGCTCAGGGAAATTGAGAATTAAAAAATTGTCTGAACCCTGTATTACCTCCACCTCTTCGACCAACACTTTGGTCCCGCCTACAGCACTCCACCCGCTGACTGCGCAGTGCTGCCATGTCTCACTGCCAGGTGCCTCTATAGTCACTCACCTCGCGATTCATATTGTTGCACGCCTAACGGTTTTCGTGTTCTGTTCATCGTTCACCATGTCCGCCTCTTCTTCATCTGAAGATCCTGTTACCGTAAGTTACACCAACCAAAGAATGGAATGTGTTCTCATTCAAGGCTTTAATTTTTCCAAAAATTCTACGACGTATCACTTCGATCCTCATCCTCATTGTGTGTGACGGACAGAAACGTAACTGCCGTATTTGCGTCTTCATCTCACCAAATCAATGGACTATCATTCGACGAAAGCAACATCAATCAAAACAGCGGATGCTATGCGCAGCTAAGCAGTGAGAAGCTCTAAAGCAAGCCTTAGTACAACTCCAAGTCTAAAAAAAAAAACCTCTTCTTCGGGTCCGCTGGTCCTCGGGACCAGCAGACTTCACCATCCCGTAGGAAGGCGTTCTACTCATGCTCGATCTTAGGATGATCCCCACTAGGATGCTCTCTGCTTCCAGGGATCTCCCGGTTGAAACTTCGCTCCCGGCCACCTTCATTCCGGCTTCAGGGGCAGCTGGGCGAAGGACCGATCCATCCTCTCCTCGGACAAGGATCCATCCGCTATCGTCCCGGCACTGCTGGTCCTCCTTTCCGTCTGTAGCAAACTAGAGGTACTTTATGCAAGGGCCGGTCCAATACGGACCACATCCCCTACATTTCGCAAGCAACCTCTTCCAGGACGACCATCCCCTTTCTAACTGCCTTATGTCCACAAAGACTCTCCTCCGTGCTATCAACGATACATACATCCCATGAGCTCGAACTGATACACCGTCGTTGTCATTCCCTTCGTGTGAACTATGCTCTGCTCCGTGTACGCAACGCCTGGGTTTCGTCAATTCCTGCATCTCCACCTTGAAGGGCCTACTACTGTGCCCGTTCCCACATTCGACGTCTAAAACTTGTCCCATCCTCTGCCATGATCCGTTCACCGCTTCGTCCTCGTCCTGCGGACATACCTTCATCGCCGTCCCTAGCAGTACTTTACCAAGAAGCTCCTTCACCGTTACCGTCCCGTCTGGCCTTCAATTGTTGTAAGCATCCCCCGGACGCACAAGACACTATCTTGTTGTGATCTTTTCTTTCTAGTTAAACGCAGATGCGCAGTTGGCTCCGCTATTGTACTGTGTTTCAAACACAAAAACAAACAAACAAGTTCGACAGATGGCAACCCAAGCATGACAACGGACAGCTTGGCATCCGCCCCTCTTGCATCTCATGCGTTTTGCACACAGTCTTCACGTCAGTGCATCCTCAACTACATGCAGCCTGGTCTACGTCAATATGTTTGTACTACCGCCTGCACACACTACATACAACTACACACCCATTCCCATACGTCCACCTCACCAATATCTCTATCCGCTTCCTGGTTACCACTTCAAGATCCTTCATCCAAGGCCACAGGCGTAGCACTAGGTTTCCGTGTCCTTCCCTAAACGACTTTCCCGTCATGGATTCCGCTTCATCTGCTTCCCATGTGGGGACGATACAATCTTGATCCTTGCCTCTCTGTTAGGACCTATCCTCATAATTTCAGCTTTATGAAACCATACCTTCACCCTTTTACAAAGTGACTAGCATTCAACAACTAGCGTCTTCTTCCTCTGAGCAATCATTCCTTTCGATCCTCGTCCAACACCAACCAGCGGCCTTCTTCTTGATTCAACTTCAAAATTGTGTTCCACATTTCCAATTTACAACGGTCCGTCCTGCGGACAGTGTCCGCTCCTCACATCTGCTGCGAATTCGTCGTGTCATGCGCTCGGCATACACATTCTTACTTTCCACGATCCGTGATCCGGACGGTATCCACTCTTCACGTCTTTTGATCATAAGGACGCTCATCATCCGCCTGCCCACTTCACACACTTTCCAGAGCCCGTCCTACGGACGGTGTCCGCTCCTCAACTTTACTAAAGAACTTACGACGACACGCACCATCCGCCTGTCCGCTTCACACTCAGGAGCACCATCATTCCCAACAACGTAGGCGATTTCGGAATTGTAGCAGATTTCCTATTTTGTACCCCACGATGTTAAGACCCCTGCTTGTGGTTCCTTCTTCTGCTTCTGTTAACCTTTATTAAATTATAACGTTTTTCCGCACTGCCTGACTTCACTTCGGATGTAACCTTTCCGAAACAGCGGATCGCTCCTCAGCCCTTGAATAGTTTCGGCTCTTAGGGAAATTGGTCTAGGACTCAGGGTTGTCTTCGCCAGGGACTAGTTCCCTGGGATGCTGGCTTGTACGCGAGGGGACAGCGAACCTAGCCCTCCTCCAAGCAACGAAGTCCGCTATAAAAAACAGGTAATGGAGATATTCTTCGGCTATAAAAAGACTAAAATTGCAGGGCCTGCACCTGCTTAATTTTAGTTTTTATTGCGTAACCGAAAATATACATTACCTTAACTCCCACCCAGGCCTCCCCTTCATTGTCTAGGTTCTGGGTGAGGAGAAATAATGCCATCAGACGGCTGCGCCGAGTATACAGGGTGGGGCAAAAGTCTGTCACACGCAAATAACTGCCGTTATAGTGGTCCTATGGTAATTCTGAAGATGAAGCTTAGGGGTTGCTTCTACAAGCGAGTGCACGTATGTGATCCGAGTCTTTCCTGGTTCAATCAATGCAAGTGAACGAGTGCAGTTCAGGATGAAATAAAGAAAACAATGTATGATACGGTTTACGCCTATAGTATTGGGCCATCATTCACAACACAGAAAGTCATGGTCGGTATGTGATTATTTTCTGATTTTACATTTATTATTATTTTTTTCTGGCGCTGATGCCCCTTTGAGTGATATCCAGCCCGGTAGCAACAATTGCCCAATTCAAAATGCATTGCTGTTACGAATGCCCAAACTTCATTTCCAAAGGCGGGAAATACCCTGGGCATTTACATATGTACAATGATGGCCGCACTTTTTAATAGCTTCATAAATCATTATGGCATTACAGATTACTTCTATTAAAGAGTAAATTACAGTTTTATGCTGAACAAGGGGCAACTGACCAGATTAATTTTACGTCACTGGCTCCTTGGTAGAGACGGATTTATATTTCTGCCACCTGGGCCTACGCATAATCCCTCAATCCCCCCCCTCCCCCCCAAAAAAAGTGCTTTCATCGGCTGTTTTTTCAGGAAAGGTTCAGGAAAAAAATTGCAGGATAGACCTACAATTTAGATACTCTGAAAATAAGATGGGCTGGTGGCATAATAAGGGGGCACTGCATAGTTATAAGTGCTGGCACCTGTATGACTAAATAAACATTTTTTTTTTCTGGGGAGGGTTCAGGAAATTACACCCCACTCTACGACCCCCTTCAGTAGAAAATTTATGATCACTTTATTGTTAAGGTGAAATTATTTTTCTTGTTTTGTGAAATGTACACCATAAAGAAAAAAGCATTTGGAGAAAACAGAATAAATAGATTTTTTTTACGAAGATTTGTCGCATTGTTCTTTGGGGACACTTTTATTCCTGTTCCTTGCAGTACCCCCCCTCCTCCCGCTCACCCCCAAAATAAGTTTATTTACGCATACGAATATCCAAACATTTAAACCATGCACCCTCCCTAGTTTCCCACCCGTCCTCCTTATTTTCGGTGTATTCTGATTGCAGGCCTATATTGCGTTTTTCCTGAAACGTTTTTCTTGGTAAAAAAAGCCGATGAAAGCACTTTTTTTTTGGCGGGGTGTGGGGGGGACATAGTCCTAGGCGACAGAAATATCAATCCACCTTTACCAGTGATCAAGTGACACAAATTCATCTTGTCAATTGCTTCCTGTTCACCACAAACTTGTAATTTACCCTTTACTGGAAGTCATCTGTAATGCCATAATGAATTATGAAGCTGTGAAAAGTGCGGGCATTCGAGTGTCCAGGGTTTTCCCGCCTTTGGATAAAAGTTAGGACATTCGCAATGACAATGCGTTTTTTCATTGCTAGCCGATTGTTGCGACCGGGCTGGAAATCACTTAAAACGGCATTAGTCAGGCTTCGGCCAAAAAAATAATAAATGTAAAATCAGAAAGTAATGACATACCAACGTGACTTTCTGTGTTGTGAATGATGGCTCTTTACTTTTTGCCAAATCCGTATCCGTTTTCATTTACTGGAATCTGAAACTTAACTGCACTCATTGATGCCATAAAGGCTCGGAACTCATGCACTCGCTTGTTGAGCGCAGCCCCTAGGCTTCACTGCATGGCAGTTAAAACGTTCAGGGAAGGCATTGTTGCTATTTTGTTTTCGTCATAACTATTGTAAATATGCTCAGATTTTCAATCCTTTTTCGCAGTTTGTTATGTTTAATGCTGGCGCACAACTTTGTAATTCACTTTTGTGTTGTATTTGTGCCATTTGGAAGATAGAATGTGGATGACCTTGAATGCTGTCTTCAAGGTCATTGAAAATGTCTTCATTGGCTTCGCCATATCTGACTTACATTACAAAATGTCTTCAGAATTAACATATAGGACTCCTATAACGGCACTTATTTGCATGTGACCAGACTTTTGCCTCACCCTGTATATAGTCAACCCATACCTGCGAATGCGCAGTAGAACAAGCCTGGCTGGGAAGCCAACTTTCAAGCTTCTAGGGGAATAATAGCTCAAAAGGAGGGAGTCGCTATAAAAAACAGGTAATGTATATTTCGGTTAGGCAATAAAAACTAAAATTAAGCAGATGCAGGCCCTGCAATTTTAGTCTTTTTTCCATCGCTCCAACCAAACTTTTCTGTTTAATAATATAAATAATATGAACAGCAATAATTTCAACGTCCTGGTCTCGGTTTAATAATGTAAATAATAAGAGAAAAAATTTGTTTTTTTTGTTGTCGTTAGTTTCCTGGAACAACTGGTTTTTCGTCTAGCCAACTGTAGAAGCGCCAGTTGTACCCTTTCCACCTGACGAGGTAACGAGTTTTCCCTCCGACGTTTTTAGTCTTTAGAATCTCTTCGACTAAAAACAGATCCGGCACGTTAGTTTTCTGCAACTCTTGCTCGTAAAAGGTGCCTTTGATTTTACTACCCAGTTGGTCGATCAATCTGTAGCAAGTTGGTCGAGTTTTTCTGACTTCACTCACCTCGAACAGTTCTTTGGTAAAGTTTTGCAAATATCCCTTGTCGAATATAGATTTTTGCCAATGCCACTCTTACTAAATCTCCACCTTTGAAACTATTCTTCTTTTTGGAAGGGCTGTTTTTCAGCAATATTTTTCTGATCTCCGGTTCATCGCGTTTAGTTACTTCGGATGGTTTCATTTTAATGGTAGTATGAACTCTCCCGTTGTAATCTTTAACAACTTTATTTATCGTGTCTATCCACTTGTGATTGCCTTGCAGTGTAAAACGTTTCCACATCATGCATTTCAATGTGCGATTTAGGCGTGCTATTACTCTTGCCTTGAGTTCTGACTTTGTCAAATAGTGGTTTTTTTTGTGGCATTTCGTTAGTGCTGCGAAATCTTTGTTATAAAATTCCTTGCCATCATTAGTTTGTAAATTTTTAATGGGACTAGACATCGTGTTTAATATCTCGGTAAAACCTGCGGTGACATCCTCAGCATTCATCGATTTCACAGGGACGGTTCAAGGGTATTTAGAGAATACATCGATGGCAGTCAGGAAATATTTGTAATTTTCATTTTGTTCCGAGTAAGGTATCATCTCGACCAAGTCTGCTTGAACTAAATCACCTATCCCATAGCTAATAACGCGCCTCCTCTGTAAATGCCGCCTAGCTTGTGCAGCTCCTGCACTAAAGTTTCCATTTGATCTTTTTTTTTCTTAACTCCCATTCCCAACTTTACTTTGTCTTTTTAGCCGCGGCTACAGCCACTGCTGCCAACTTCTCTTTCAGACCAGTTTTGCTAGATTTTGCTACTTTTACTGCGTCGGAGGCCAACTTTCTATCAGCTTCTTGGTTTCATTCCAAGTCTGGTTTGATAGAGTATTCGATGTCGTGCTGTTTGCAGGCGAGATCCAGAAAATTGATAGCAGCTTCGCCTCCGTTCAGTCTCTTGTTCAGTTTTGTTCCCGGACCGCAATAGTTGTATCCCGGAATGTGAAGTTCCACCGGCAACTTGTCTATCAACCCTGTTCAACAATCCACAGTCTCTACTCTTCTGAAGCATGAGCTTTCCTCGTGCCGCATACTTTCACTCACTTTTCAGCGGTTGTATATAATTCTTAGTCACAATGTACCCTACTTTTTACTGGCTGTAACTCTTTTGCATTTGAGGCAGTACATCTCTGTTTATTTATAAAATGAGAATGAAAAAGTATTTTAGATACTAGTTTTGTGGAGAATTTATCAAAATACCATTTTTTCCGTAGAGCAACTGAACGATGAAAGTGTTAAATTATGACATAGCCGATATCAATAAAAGACCATCGACTGGTCATTTACTGAATTTTCCAGAGGATGTAGGTGCATCATTTGTGGCCCTGCCGGTTGTGGAAAGACCATTTGCAATCCAGGTTGGTTGACTTACGACAGTCTGTGCGTATACTCCAAGTCCTTATTTCAAAACAAGTATTTCCATCTCAGGAGAACCTTTGAGGAAATATGTCCGGGCATAGCTACCTTTTGTCCCAACAACGAAGATATTGAACCACCTAAAGAACTGCCATGTGGCAAAACAGTAATTTTATTGGACGATTTCATGATCGAGAAACGAGACAGAATCGAACGTTACTTCGTCTACGGCAGGCACGCGGACGCCTCGATCTTTTATTTGTGCCAGACTTACAGCAGAATTCCCAAGCGCGTTATAAGAGATAAAACGTACGAAGGGACGGACGATTTGTGGCAGTTGGTTATGTTAAAAAAACCCTTCGAAGCCACCAGACGGAGATACCAGCCTCCTAAACTTACACGATATTCTAAGGAGGAGTAAAGCCATATATCACAACAATGATGGCAGTACAAGAAGACTAAAGTCCAGCGCTGGTTTCAAGTACACGACTTTCATGAAACCTGTTTGGTGCAGACCTGCCGAGCTTGTCGGGAAAGGATACCATTTCTATAGAGATCCAAATAACTCGTACGAAAGGCTGAAGCTCCTCAGAGCCTCTACAGAGGCTGGCAATAATTCGTTAGACGAAGAATTCGTGCACATTTTCACAGAAATGTGGAGCAAAGCATTGCTGTCCGATGGAGAGTACCAAAAACTGATCGGTGAATTCGGTAGATGTTAACTAATGTATTAAACTAAAATGTCGATCATACTTTCCTGTGACAAAACTGACTTTGTGACCAGTTTTCCTTCCCCATTGATATTGGAAGGCGCTCACGAATTGGCTCTAGTCAATCTGGAAACTTACAATTCCATTCCTAACGTTATAGAGGATGTGACAGATTCTTTCATCTTCAGCACAGACAGCGGTAACACCTGGATTAAAATCGTCTTCCCAGAAGGTCGTTATGAATTAGACGAAATTACAAAAATCATTTACAGAAAATTCAAAAAGAGCAAGCATTTGGACGAGACTAATAGAGCTAGAGCTAGCTGCTCTGGTGAGAGATGGCAAGAACATCCGTTTTGCTCGAGACTGGTCATCCGAGTCGTTGGGTTTTCCAGCTGGCTTCCTTGCGAAGAATCAAATACCAGATGTGGCCCCCATGCCTTTGGTGATTAAGTCATCGAAGCCAGTGGCTGATCCAGGGGGTACGTAGTGGACCCAAGGCTCGGTCCGGGCTCTCCACCTTTTCTTTGTACCAATTTGACGGAGCAGTCTGGACGTTCGGGACGAGCAGGATCTACACTCACTCCGCAGTTTTTGCAATCGGATCGAGCTTCTGGATGTGTCCTTCCCTTACCATCACCAGCGAAGATAGGGAAATGGATTTGTGAGATCTTCACGCAAGCGTATGAGCACGGACTGGACCATCTGGACATCCATGCGAATGTGAGGGGCCTACGCGTTGAGGGCTTTGGCTGTGTCTTGGGCCTTCGCGTCTGGCACCCCGCTTAATGATGTGGTAGCTGCTTGCTCTTGGACCAACAAGAACACCTTCATCGCCCATTATCTTTGTGATACAGATGCGGCGAGTGGGAGTGGTCTGGAGCATCCCCATGTGGCGGCTGGAAGTGTTGTTGGGGAGTGAGTGAAGTTTGTGTACACGGTGGAAAGGAGATGACACAACACAAGGAGTGTTGCAGTGTCATCATGCCCGCTGGGAATTTCTCTAAATGGGAGAGAGAAGGTGGGCAAAGGCAGTGAAGTTCAGGTGACACGTCACGAGGCAGTGGTTGGTGTTGCAATGGTGAAAGGTTTCCTGTTAAAGTGCATACTGGAGAGATTCCAACCCGACATGAGGAATGTTGAGGGGTTGGCCCACATGAACTTTTTCCTGGTGAAGAAGTTGTGGGGACATGCACCTTGTACACAGTGGACGGTACACAGTGGAAAGATGGACAGTTGTCATCACTGTTGCCCGGCGGCAATACCAGTGGTGGATCGCAGTCCATGGCTGAAGACCTCGCCCGAGACAAGTGCTGAGATGGGTAAAGGTTCTTTGCTGGCAGTGTTTAAAGTGTGATTTGTACCGTATTGTTGGTGTGGAGTGCAATTCAACGAGAGTTAGCAGGGTTCGTGCTGTCCCACCGGCCTATTGGACAAATTCAGCACATACTAGAGGTTAGTATTTTACAGATAGTAAGAAACGACAATTTTAACTTGATTAAAAATTAGTTTTTACTATCCTAAAATACTTACCTCTAGTAGGACCCGCCCAGCCTCCTCGCTTCGCCGAACCCTGGGAAAGTCGAGTTGTGGGGTCCGGAAAACGAATTGTCATAGTTGGGCTGGCGCTGGCTTGTTGGAGGCAACGATTGTTGCGCACCAAGTGGCAGATAGGCTAACCTCATTGTATTGCAAGTGTTGCAGGTATTTTAAACTTTTAAGGGGTTTAAAAAAATCGGGTAGAAAAGCAAATCGAAAACGATTTTAGCACATACTAGAGGTAAGTATTTTAGGATAGTAAAAACTAATTTTAATCAAGTTAAAATTGTCGTTTTTCTGAAGCCGGCGTATCTTTAAGCATACCTATGACAAATGTGGATTTGACCAGATACGCCAAGAAACTTGGGATTACTAACTTCAGAGGTACATTTACTAAAGACCTGCTTCCACAACGACGTCAGACAAGGGGAGAGTCTGGAATAGTTAACTTGCTAGACTCAAGCGGAGAGGGTACACACTGGGTAGCATATTACAGTAAAGGCCCATCTTGTTCATATTTTTTCGATTTGTTTGGTTGAGAGCACCCTTAGAAGTCCAGAGGTATTTCGGCAAACTTATAACAAATCACCTGAGAGTTCAAGAAGCATACAAGGTTATGTGCGGTCAATATTGTTTATTCGTTCTGCGAGGGTTGTCACGAGTAGACAATTTTTTCAACTTATTCACATGCTGAAAAAGAAGTCATGAAAGTTGATAAATTTGGAAATGTTAAGCGTCCCAAGTCTCCCGCTCATCTTCCGTCACCCTCCATCATTGTGGTGGATAATTTCTTGAGTCGAGCAGGACCCAATCTGCCATTCGATGCAAAAAAATAACAAAATTGAAAATGTAGGGCCTCCAGGGAACGACACTGACACCCTAACTCTTGGATACCTGAAAACGGACCTAGGACCGAGTTTAGATTGGGACAGGAATCTGAGCATTAATGGAAAAAAACTTACTGATTTAAATAGACCCAAAAACGACAGCGATGCCTCCACAAAAAAGATATGTGGATCGTCTAGTTGATAAAGAAATAAAGACGCGCAGAAGTCAATCCTACAGGCACATCTATTCGTTTCGAAGCAATCTAGAAACTAGGGATAACTACAAATTGTTGGCCGACAATGGTTTGCAACACTACGTGGTAACTCAACTAGGTCAAATAGTGAAAACAGTACTCTTTGCGGCTAGGATAAATAACGCATTTCAAGTTTCTTTGGCCAGAACTGAAAAACCACCAGTTTCCCTACTGAAAATAGCCGGGGAAACAGCCAGCGTAGCAAGCTACGAGGCAACGCTTTTAGAAATGTGGCACCGGCCGGGCATCACCTGCTAGAAATTCATTGCGAAGTGGACGACTGAAGGAAAAGAAAACGCACCCAACATTACTTTTATTTTATTTTATTTGTAAAGAGACAATGGCCAAACCCACAGTTTATGCTTTGAGCTGCAGGGCAGATTTGGTCGTCAAATTATAACTTTGAAATGTGGTTCTGCTCAACTCGAAGGAGTGGGCCGATATTTACAACCAGAGTCAACAGGTAAATGTACCAATGCACCGCCAGTGGAAGTCAAGCATGCCAGATGAGAGTACGAACGAAGATTCTCTGATTGCCACCGTCCATCACTTTCAAGCTCTCGTGGAGCTGTTTATCAGCGACGGCACTAAAGCGGTTCTGATGCAGCAGTTTAACGTTCTTTTAGAAAACGCTCTGGATTCGATATTAAATGCCTTCAAAGTCGGCGCCAAAAGAATACGTGTCAAATACAATGGGCATAAAACTCAGTTAGTATTGTACTTTTATAACGAAAGTAAAGTTCCCCAGACTCTAGTGCAGCTGGATTTTCCCAAATGGACCGAATTGTTTAAAACTGTTACGGAGATTCATCAACACATCCACCAAGAAGCCGACCCACTCAGCGACGTCGAAATTAATTAGTAATCAGCACTAGAATAATTTTGTTTGTCCACACCAAAGGTGTAGTTCTGGTTCAGTTTTCTACAGTTAGTGTAGTAAATGTCTGTGTGTAGGAGGCTTATTTACTTTTGATTCAGCACTTGGTGGGAGCACTTGGTGGGAGCAGTTTCCCCCTTTTGAGCTTATTTTCCTAGAAGTTTAAAGGTTGGCTTCCCTGCTGGGCTCGTAATAGTTCTGCGCATGTGCAAGCTTGGGTCAGTCTATTTAAGCAGACTGCGCAAGCCGAACCACATAATTTCTCCTAGGGCGCTCACGAAGATAGAAGAAGAACTCGTGTCATCGATTACCAACTACGGTTGCCTACCATGGATGCAATGCTTTCCGGTTCACCGGTTACCTCCTCTTGTGCGACTCTTGCAGGTCATGACTATCTTACTTCCGACGTGGTTCCCGTTCCGCCTCCCTTGGACTCCAACGATCCCCAGCCGATAGGTTCCCTACCAATCCGCCGTCTTCACATTTCCCAGTCGGCGCCACGAAGACACGGACGGAATCCATCAACTCGGGTCGTCGTCCTACGTCCACCTCGTGTTCCACCATGATCTCCTTTCCACGTCTTGTTTCTGCATTCCCCTTGGAAGCGAACAGGGGGCCTTCCGACCGAGAGGTTTAGCCTCTTATCGTTCCTGTCCAGCACTCGGACTCAGCCTGTCGCCACGTTCCCATGCTCTACTGATCCTGCCCCACCGCTTACTTCGATTTCCCTTGGATCCAACTCTCCTCGCTCACCCAGTTTCAGTCCACCATGTGCAAGCTCTACCGGTTCCCTTTCCCGTCTTTAAGCGCACCTTCTGTGTCCCGTCCAGTTCACCGTTTACCTGTTGCTATGCCAGCCCTTCTGCACCTTTACTCCCGGTTGCCAATGACGATCTGCTCTGCTCTGAAGATTGGGATGACAGAATTGACGTTACCTATACTCTTCTCAGGGGATCAAATCCCCCCTCCCCCCTTTTTACCTCTCTGGTCTCGGTCTCCATGCCTTGTCCGATCCTACAAGCCGTTCGTTGCCGGTATCGAACGTCTCACTTCAACACGCAGCCCCGATAATTTGACTTTGCCCGATTCTTGTTCATCCACCGGTTCCGCATCTTGTACTAGCAACGTCACCCCGCCGGTACCACGTTCCTCTCCTGATCCCCTATAGCAACGCCATCACTAGTTGGGGTTATACAAAAAAAACAACAACAATAACTGCAATATTGTACCACCAATGCCACGAGCTACGTACACGTTTGGTTCGTCAACGAGTAACGACCCTGCCCATGAACAATACTCACCGACATTTTGTCTGCTCATCTTACCCACCGCAGCTTCGAAGGTGCGGTTTCCGGTTGACTCTACGGATCCCGATTACCTACAGTTCCCAGTTGCCCTTTGGTTCCCTGCTACCTCTACGGTTCCCATCTTACTCCTCGATTACCGACTTTGGACGGTCCCAGGCCGGATCCCCATTAACCTTCACTCAGTATCACGTAACCTCCGATTCCCGATTACTTTAAAAAAAAAAAAAAAGTGCCGTCGATCACGCACGGTTTTCTTTTTCCAACACATACATGTAAATCGAGTGCCAACTTCGACCAGTACATTTCATAACATTGAAACGTACAAAGAAGATTAGTCTGGCCCCCTGTCGCAAGGATACCACGCAAGTCTTGAAGCGTTTCACACCTTTTAATACAGTTGTCTAAACGCACCTGGTTCCCCCATTCCGCCAGGTTCCCGAAGATCCCCAGAAATCCTCTGCCTCCCAGTTGCTTCTTCCACGTTCGTGTTGCCATAACGTTCATCGGTTACCGATTACCAATTCTCTAACCTTTCCAACTTTATGGCCTTCACGATTTTCCGTTTCATCACAGTTGTCTGCTGTAACCTCCCCATCACTCGATGACATCCTGTCAGCTACACGATTGATGCTTAAAATCGAGTAACATTTCGTTCCCTCGCACAACCAAGCTCCTTCTACTTCAACACGTCGTTTCCACTCAATCCCACCGCGACCTAGGTTACCGATTGCCACTTGTCACTGACTGCTGCTGTTACCGCCAGGGGTGTTTCCATCGCTACCGCTTTGTCTCTTTCCCGCGCTTCGCCGTGTCGTTCGTCGACTTTACAGGCATCATGTCTGACTCCTCGTCATCAGAGAAACCGCTGCCCCCCAGTTCCCAACATCCCCTCACCCAAGCCTTGTCGTTGCCTCGGTTTCTTTGGTAAAACCACACATTTTGACCCTCATCCCTGCTGACAGAAGCATCAGGAATGCGACGGCGACCAAAAGAAGTGCAAGGTCTGCCTTACCATCTCGTCAACAAAATGGATCACCATCAGGAAGAAACAGCAACACACTCATCAACGTTCAATCCGAGCGGCTCAGAAGAGGGCACTTCGTCATTCTCAATCCTCTCCCAAATCTTCCCTAAGGGACACTTAACAATCAGTGCAACCTTCCCTACAACCTACCTATTCTGTTCCTGCCGTTCCCGGACCCAGTGGTGTACCGCAACCTCCACATACCGGTACGCATTAAGAAGGCCACGATGCCTATAGCTCCTCGTAAAACAACACCACCTAAGCAAGTGCATCTCACTGTTCCCCCGTCCTCGTCGTCTTCTGCACATCCTGTCGACACTTCTGCAACACCCCCAACGCCACTATTACCAGCTTCACCACCAGCTGCACCCTTCCGTTCAGCTACGGTTCTAATCGAAGCTCTTCTCCTCTGCCCGTGAACTTGAAAATTTGGATTTTAATATCAGTTTTGTGCTTTCCTTCACTGAGCGATTCGCTGTAGAACTTGCTTCTTTTAGTGTCTCCACAGCTTCGCTTTCCGCGCTTCATGCCTCTGCCGCCGTCGCCGACGACATCCAAGCTGAAAACGTGTTGCTACGGGCAACCAACGTAGCTTACATCAACGAACTCGAGGTAGTGAGAAGAAAATACCACACCCTTCGTGTTAATTACAATTTACTTAAGAACAACCATCGTTGGGTGTCACCTATACCAACTTCCCCTCCATGGAGGGCTTACTATTGTGCACGTTCGCGTACCCATCGGTTGCTTAAGGCCCCGTCAACCGCTTAATTTCGATCACCAACGGTTCTCTCCTCCTCCTCACAGGAACCGTCCCCTTCGGTTGCCAAATTGCACGATGCCGCCCCTTCGCCGTTGCCTTCATTCTTAGACCCTTCTGCAACCACGTCGTCACATCACTCTCCAACTTCCGACCCACCAATTTTTACGTCCGAAGCACGATTGCTTACTTGGACTAATGCTTCATCGAAACATACGCCGGTCATTTCCAGCTACTCGGTTTGGCAATACGACGACGCACCTAACTTTGTTCCAGTATTTCATGGCATCGATCCCCACTCTGCTATACCTTCCCGTGATCCTCCCTGTTTCCCATGCCGATCACAAGCCAGGGGAGCGGCTTTTGGTTTTCGCATCCTACAATAACTAGAACTTACCTCCGCAACCCGCTTTCTTTCAGACTCGCGAAGCATCTATTCCACTGCCCTCTTCGTCACACAAGCGACCTGCAGACTACGTGTCTTCACCAATTTCTCGCCACATTGCTATTGACACATTTATCTTTCCGGCCATCCTTCCTTCCGTCATCACATATCGTGCCAAAAACAAACAGGGGGGGGGGGAGAAGAAGTAGAGGAGGAGGCAACGCATCTTGCCATTGCCGAGAACGTTCCCTACCAAGTTCGCTGTTGTATCCAACCCAGCAACTCCGGTTCCCTCACAGTTTCCACCATCCGTTTCCATCTACAACTAACCAGTTCCTGTTCCAGCGTCACTCCTCAAGTTTCATCGGCCATCTTTCCCAACAAGGTAAGCAGGTTTTGTGTAATGTTACTTGTTTACCTTGTCCCCCCTGCAGGATTAAGACCCCTTAATGCATAACTGTTATCTTTTTTCCAAACTGATGAACTATCTTTGCAGTTCGTACCCTTAACCTCCCACTCATGCGATACATTCGACCCTATGCCTCTACTAAACAGGCTGTCATGTTCCGCTTTGGGTATGGTTTTGGCTGTAAGGTTGTCTTCTCCGGGACTGGTTCCTTGGGGGTGCTGGCTCGTAAGGCAGGACGCTCCGACCTAGTCCCTCCTCCTAGGTGACAATGTCTGCTATAAAAAAAATAATTATATTTTCATCGGCTATAAAAAGACTAAAATACCAGGGCCTGTACTTGGTTGATTTTAGTTTTTATTGCCTAACTGAAAATATACATTACCTTTAATCCCGCCAGCCTCCCCGCCATGAACTAGGTTCTGGAATAGGAAGAAATGATGTGGTTCGGCTTGCGCAGTCTGCTTATATAGACTGACCCAAGCTTGCGCATGCGCAGAACAATTACGAGCCCAGCAGGGAAGCCAACCTTCAAACTTCTAGAGAAATAAGCTCAAACTGCTATAAAAAAGGTAATGTATATTTTCAGTTAGGCAATAAAAACGAAAATCAACCAGGTGCAGACCCTGGTATTTTAGTCTATTTTCGCCACATTCTGAATACCTGGTTGGCATCACTTAGCTTTCACTTGCGTTTTATTAATTTTTTTCAAAATTTTGATTCATGGTTAACAGATGGCGCTTGGTTCATGCTGAATACCTGGTTGGTATCACTTCAGCTTTCACTTTCGTTTTATTAATTTTATTTTATTTTGATTCATGATCAACAGATGGCACTTGGTTCATTTCGATACCTGGTTGGCATCACTTCAGCTTTCACTTTCGTTTTATTCATTTTTTTAAATTTTGATTCATGAACAACAGATGGCGCTTGGTTCATTCTGAATACCTGGTTGGCATCACTTCAGCTTTCACTTTCGTCGTTTTTTTTTTTTTTTTGATTCATGATAACAGACGGCGCTTGGTTCATTCTGAATACCTGGTTGGCATCACTTCATCTTTGGCAATTAGTTTCGTTTTCGATGGTGCCAATCTAGTTTCATGTTGTGGTTCTAGGTGTAGCTAATAAGTTATTGATTACTGCTATAATTTAGGCCTCTCACAGCATTGGCTGCTTGGCTGGAAGTTCTTGAACTAAGGAGCTGTTAAGAATGGTACAGACACAAATGTGCTGTTTGTGGCGTTTTAAATGGCTTTGCAATATTCGTGCCAGAGAAATTTGTAAACTATGGGCGATGTTATTGACTGCTTCCCCCCCCCCCCCCCCATAGGTGTAGGCCTAAAAATGTGTCATTCTGGTTTCACTAAAATATATTGCTTTGGCATAGCTAAAATGTGGTGTAATGTTTTGGGCTGGGTACGAAGCATATGAGAAATTAGCCTTCATGGGCTAATTTTTACCCGTATTACTTCAAAAAAAAATTGGAAAAATAGTTTGGAAAAATAAACAAGTGTTTTTTTTTTGTTTTTGCATAAAAGCGATTGCGTACTTATAAACTTACTAAACAAGCTATTGCATATTTATAAACTATACTTACAAAATTTTGCAAGTGCCTATTGATGGTGCGTCAAGTAGAATGTAGGTCAAGGTCATTTTCTGGAATCCACCTGCTGTCCATTCAGATCCCACGATTTTGGGATTTGGATCTTGTGAGCTCCGAACAGACAATCGTGGTACAGGGGGTTTTCCAACGCTTGAGCTTAATCCTAAAAGTATAGTATTGGATGGGAAGACTATACCCAGGAACACTACCTGAGAAAACTTAGGACGGGAAGGTTTTATCAGCACTGCCGCGAGATCGGGCTACAGCGGTGTAATCAAAGCGTGGTTTTTAAAAAAAAAATTATTCTACGTGAGCAATCATATATTTACATTTATGTCAAAAAAGCAAGCCCTAATTTGATACAAATTTCATACACGATAAACAAACGTGCGTTTCCCACTGGAAAACGATTCAGAGCAGGCAGTAAAACACAACAACATTTCTTAGGCTAGTAAGAAGCATTGTTCCATTGTGCTACCCTTTCATTGTCGAAAAAAAGTCTGTGGTAAAGGGGAAAGGGGAAGAAAAAAAAACAACTGGTTATTCTTATTATTACTAGTTGTGCCCGTGCGCATGCTGCGGGCACAACTAGTAATAATAAGAATAACCAGCCTTTCAACAGCACGGTACACTGTAACCAACCTTCACGAATGTGAATTGTGTGGCACTCGCCATTTGGCCGGTAGACATTAAAATGCACTCGCCATCGTCCATTACCTCCTCGCCATGTAGAAACAATTTTAGCAGGTGTGCTACTACTAGGTATGCTGCGCACCCCCCCCCCACCCTCCCTCCAGGTGTTTGGTCTTTAGTTTTAAAGTTATCAAACCGAAGACCGAACATGTGAATGCCTCCCACATATGCCCTCTCGCCCACAAATACTTAAACTCCCAATCCCCACACTCCTGCCCCCTCCCCCTCCCCCCATACACGCTTGCCCGCCTCCCCCTCCCCGAAGACGTCGCCCCGTGACATTCTCCCTTTGGTGCAGCCCCGGAAAAGTTGCATGCGTATGTTTGACTGAAGGCTAAAAAAAAAGCCCTGAGAAATCCAGCATTCAGTAAGCAAGTAGCTCTATTAAAAACATCATTACCAGTACTATGAAACATTTGAATAATTTTAAAACTACAATCTTCTTCCATGATCGCACAATTTCATACGTAGCAGCAAGAAGGCCCCACTACCTTCTAAAGACAGCATGAATGGTCCACTACCTTGTAAATACAGGAGGCTACGTGTTCTGCCAAATTCAAATTCTGGCAAACAGCAAGAATGTGACCAGGATCCCAATTTTTCCTTTGAAGTGCCTGATGATGACAGTAGCATTGCTGTCGAAAATTAGCAAGACTCTGTGAGTGTCTTATGTATGAAATTGTGCGATCATGGAAGAAGATTGTAGTTTTAAAAGTAGCTCTATGTTTAAGTTAATCCTTTGAAACAATTCACCTCGGTACCGTGCATGGCGACATTGTTGCCACCCACTTAAAGACAATTAAACTCCTTTCTGGAAGTGAGCATTTAGGAAATAAATGCGCCTTTCCATCGTATCAGGCTGCCAATTTCGACGCCCTTCGGGGGCCTCGAAATTAAGAACCAATCGTCGTTTGGTTTAAAGTTGTCTGGTTTAGTAGACACTGGTTTTTTTTTTATTAGCTCAATCGTTGACAATGACACAGTCCACGCGACTAAAACTTTGTTGGCCGCTTTGGTACCACAACAATACAAAAAAACGAACCCAAAAACTGTGCGGCAGGTCTGGTAAGTAGCGCCATCTCTTCGAAGACTTTGGTAAAAGTGTTATAACCCGGACTTGTAGTCCAAGGCCATCAAAAGACGGCGACGTGGCAGGTTTGATAGGTGGCGCCATCTGTTCGAAGACGTTGGAAAAGTGTCCCAACCCGAATTTGAAGGCGAATCCCGTCAACAGATGGCACTACAGGGTGGGGTACTTGATTGTACGACGGAATGGCATGGCCGGTGACTTGGCCGCCTGCTCCGTATTATATATGTAGATTTTTTTTTTTTTACAAATATCCGTTTTTAATCCGTAGCAGGATATTCGTATAAAGAACATCCTTCAGGAGTTTATGTGTCGTTTTGATGCTCTGGGCATTGCAGTTGCCTTCTTTTTTTGTAATTTTCAAATTTTATTTTTAACTTTATGTCACCTGAAGCAAACTAAGCTTGTATACATGAACCGGCTCAATTTTGAACAGTACTGCACGTTTTTTTAAAGGAAAAACAAGACTAGTAAAAGGGGAAGTTTCCGAGCGGGGTGGGGGAGAAAATGACTAGACAAATGTTGACGGCAGTATCGCCGGCGAGTAAAGAAGAAAAACATTTCTTCGTTCATTAATGTCTCGTGTGTGGACCGTACACTATTTACAAAGTTTCGAAAATATCTCTATGAAGCCAGAGCCAGTATTGTAATAGGCCCGTTTGTGGGACTCTGGCTTCGATAACAATGGAAGACAATGCTTTTTGTAGGCAGTACGTTATTGTTTTAAATTGCCTCTACTTTATTGCCACGCGTCTGCGAGTATATTTGCAGCTAGTTTTATCCGTAGACTAGATTTTTCTCCCAAAACTTTGACATCTGCAATTATTTGATCTTAATACATTACCGATAATTAGTTGTTGACGGCAACTAGTATATAGCACATAGAAAATAGAATAGTTTAGTTTTAGCAAATTTGACAAAATTGAAAATTCCAAATTGACCCTAGCATCTGTCTTTTCAACAGATTTCCGACACAACATTACTGTTCAACAGACTCCTTCTATTCTGGAAATGAAGACAATGCGTCTGCCCTCTAGTCCAGACAGTCCGCCTGCTTCTCCCAGCATTCCGAGGCTCAGGGCCTTTGCTTGTAGGTGTAAGTCAAAAGAATTTTAATCTAATTTTTTTTTTTTTTTTGTAATTAGTTTTGTTTGTTTGATTTTCTTTTTAAACGGTACAACTACGTTCACCTAATAAATTTATGTGTAATATTTTTAAGTCGATCTATTGTTACCGTATAAAAAAATTGCTAAAACAAAAATGGCCCGTCTTTGGAAAGGTTGAAGTGGGGGAGGCAGGAAGGAGACACTGGGACGGTAGTTTATAGAAGCAAGTGAATTTAATGTTTTTAAATGTCTCAAATTGTAAGTCAAATTGTTTGTGCTTTTAAAGTAGTAATTATTATTATTATTATTTTTATCAAACTTATGTGGTCATAATAGAAAATAAAAAGATTAAAATTGCCAAATTATAGTTTGTCGTAATGCTGTTAGTTACTGCCCGAAAAAAGGATGGCTACAAGGCAGAAAGTAAATCTTACGGTGCACCTGGGAAACTTTTTTCCTGGGTTGCACCTAGAAACTTAGTGACCTAGGGACCCCGAACAGAGTGAGCGTCATCAGCTCCAAGCTAAGTGAATGTGGGTTCAGACCCTATGACTGATCTATGTACACAAGTGAAATTTATAAATAAAGGACTGGAAGTCGATGCCTTCAAACGAAATACATGTAAAGTGTTGTCAGTACTCCACATCAGGTAGAGTTTTACAAGGCTCTATTCACCTATCGTTAGTCACTTCTGTGTTCAAACCCATTGTAAAATGTGGCGACTAATTCTGTGTGGCAAAACAAGCGATAATTCCGTGAGACTTCTGCTCCACTATCAAAACTGATCCATTGAGTGCAGTAATCGTATGGCAAGGTGGTGTGGCACTTGAGTGTGTAGCTCAAAGGGTTAAACAATGATTCAAAACGTTTTTACTTTAAATCCAGCTGATTGTGACAAGTTGGAAATCAAATTGTATTCCGGAATCCCAATTTCAATGAATGTAGCTTGACAATTGTTTCAATTAATGTAACTTTATGCACTGTTATATTGTGTGTGGTGAGGCGAAACTTTTTGTATTATAGACAGATCGTAGAATTCACAGCTAAGTGGTTTTAGACCAGCATAATAAAAAGGCATTTAGATAAAAATGAGACGACAGGACTGCCTGCAACGCAATGGAATGAGAGATTACCTCAGCATGACGAAGTCATATACTGTACATAATAAGATTTTCTAGTAAACAATAAGGTTGATATTTGCCTAACTAAGGATTGACTTGGAGGTACGACATGCTCCCAGCCAAAACCATAGGCCAATTTTGCCAGGTAATTCCAATCGGAAATTCCTTGGCTCTTTTACATGCCACAATCGATATGAAAATGAGACATACTTGCTCCTTCTGTTCACGATAATGTCAGGGGCAGCTGAGGTTATGCTGAACCCGTGATCTGTGCCACATGAGATTCTTGTTCTAACCTCAGGCCACCTTACTCCACTAGTATTAATTGCTAGGTAGAATTACACAAAAATTAATTTTTCTACGCAGTTCTACAGGTTAAAATTTACCAATCAGCCTTATTTGGTAACTTAACTTTTTGATGGTTTGCATTAAAAATACCGTAGCGGTTTTTACTCTGAAAGCTCATATCGAAAAAATGTCAGCACTGAATTTAACGCACAATTTCAGAATACAGGAATCTCACCAGATTCTTGCAAATTTTCAACAGACAGTATTCGTCCGTCTTCGTCAGGCACTAAGAGAATTTGTAGAGGTGGTAACTACATCTGTGCCCACAGATTTAAATGTGGCGGATATGTTGACCAAGTGGTTTTAATACCAATTGATTAAAAAGATTTTGTTCAACAATATTCCACAATTACAATTAACGTGTTTGTGTTCGATGTAGTCGTATTACAAGATTTGGTAGGTTTTGTATTCATGTAGCCTACATGTATTTCATTGGTTTATTTATTTGTAAAAGAATGGGAGAATGTTGGTTATTTGCTTTCACGTAAATAGTTTTTCAAATAATATGGTTTAATATTTATACATGTAAATATGTATGAAACATCAAATAGCTAGTTTGTTTGCACTTAACTATTCCTGGTACACAAGAAGGAATAATCCTGATAATCTTTCCTGTTACTTCCTGTTTGGAGATAACGTTGCTCTCCTGGTATCAACTTCCTGTTTCTGGTACTTCCTATTTGGATGAGCAGACCATGTTGCTCACTCCTGCTATGGTTGTCAGAGAGGGAAGACCTCTTATTTATGTACTAAAGTTTATGTTTTTGCAAGTTAGAAGAATAAATACTTCTTCTATCAACTGAGAATGTCTTCAGCATTATTTAAGCTGGAGGCAATAATGAGTGTTTGAGTAAGACTGCAGTTCATTTTTCAACATGTGTGTCCGCAGTTTACTTGGGTGTTTTCAGCAGATCAAAGAGTCGGGGGAACCACGAACCGAAGTGGAGGTAACGTCGTTCCGTGGACCGAATGAAGGCTCCAATAGCAAAGTTTCCTGTCATAAACTGACTGCAGACAGTAGGCAGGGTGTGCCAATAAAAGCGATTGCTGTGTTATGTTGTTGCAGCCTTCGTGTTCGTTCCTAAACCCAAGGGTCTGGGGGGAACCGCAGCAATGATATAGGTGAATGCAGGTCTCCCCCCCCCCCAACCCCTGCCAATTGCGGAAGGAGGGATGTAGGGCGGACGGTGAAACTTGGTCAAGGTGTACCACGAGGCCGTTGGTTTATCTTCACGGAGTTGTCAACATTATACATTCAAGGCTGAAGTCAGAGTTCGTCGCCATAGTCCCTGCTGCAAAAGAATTGCACTGGCTTAGCAATGTATTTGGACATCCTATCTTGGAGTATAAGGCACACGAGCCTGTGTTGTATTGCCATTCCCAATCGACAATGCATTTTGCCAGGAACGCAGTAGTGAATTTAATATCTAAACTTATCGACATCAAATATTTATTCCTACGGGATTGGTTGAGTAAGAACTTATTTGGACTCACAAAGGTGCCCACAGATTTAAATGTGGCGGATATGTTGAGCAAGTGGTTGAATACCAATTGATTAAAGAGATTTTGTTCAACAATATTCCACAATTGCAATTAACGTGTTTGTGTTCTATGTAGTCGTATTACAAGATTTGGTAGGTTTTGTATTCATGTAGCCTACATGTATTTCATTGGTTTATTTATTTGTAAAGGAATGGGGGGAGTGTTGGTTATTTGCTTTCACGTAAATAGTTTCTTTTCAAATAATATGGTTTAATATTTATATATGTAAATATGTATGAAACATCAAATAGCTAGTTTGTTTGCACTTAACTATTCCTGGTACACAAGAAGGAATAATCCTGATAATCTTTCCTGGTACTTCCTGTTTGGAGATAACTTTGCTCTCCTGGTATCAACTTCCTGTTTCTGGTACTTCCTGGTAAAGAAGAAGAACGGTCGTACAATAAACTAACAGTGACAGTGACAGGGGCAAGAGATCTGAGTCATGTAGACAGGCATGTCGACTGGCTGAAGAAAATTCAAAAAAAAGGTCGATGATTCAGTTCAAATGCTGAAGAGGCTACGAAGAGAATGGCAATGCTGGTAAGGTCCAAAAGATGGGCGGGATGTAGGATTTTTTAAGCAGGAGTTGTTGATGAACAGAAACGTTATGGTGAAAGCTGTGCAGTTCTCAGTCGCCCCTAGTAGACCTCAGGGAACTGACCTCAGTGAACCGACGACCGAGGCCGAAACCAACAGTGAGTGGTGAACCCGATTTAGGGTACAAAAAAAGTCAGTTGTGTCGTGACAACAGGAGACAGGTAACAGCAGCAACAGACGGTGGTGACTGGAGAATGGCACTTCTTGTGATAGCAATCGTTACGGGTGTTCCGAACAGACTGAGTGGTCTGAGGAACCGTGGACCGGGGTTCGAGGGAACCGCTAACCGACGCTGAAGTAATGCCAGTGTATGATAGTAAGCAACAGGAGAAAAGGGTGAGGAGGCAGGGATTGCCGATTGAAAGGAAAAACTTTGACTTGTAGTTGCAGGCGTTGCGCATTTTGCTGACAGGTTTTAGCGGTACACTTATAAATACTTGAAGTGGGATGCAGGGACCGTGAAGGCAGGTTGTTCCCCCCTCGCTCGTCGTGGGAGGAGAGGTCCACAGTAAATGACAGTTGGAACCGTAGCTGCAGGTGACTCGAAAGGGGAAAACGAGTTTGTTGGTCTATCTGCCTGTAGCCGATGGCTGATGCAGGCGTACAGTATGTTCAGTAGTGAAAGTGTAGGCCCCCCCCGGATGCCTCCGGCAGACCGAAGGTCATGTGAAACCACAGATGGAGATCGGAGGGAACCGAGAGTGACGTTACAACAAAAGAAGAAGTGAGGCACCGGGCCCGGACTATCTTATCATGTCGAGAATAAATCTTTATGCAGCCGAAATCTTGAAAAATTAAGGGGAAGGTGCAGGGATAAACAAAATAACTAAAGGGTATGCACTGATTGAGTGAGCGAAGTGAATGAAATCAGTAATTGTTAGCCAGTGTCTGCAAAAATGGGATTGGAGCAACTTAAGCACGTGAATAACGGTCGTACAATAAACTAAGCCGTGTCGATTTGGCTAATCTAACGCCTAATTGGCAATGGTAAATTTGAAAACTATCAATGTGAAAATGTATAGATATAAAATTCCTCCAGCAAAAAAGGTACAGATGAAGATAAGATGGTGTAACCTTTTGTACGTTCACAGTCCTATGAAAGTTGTGATATCCACCCAAAAAGCCGCCAAGTTTCCAAAAAAGATCGGCCTGTGAAGGTAGGGATGTCATTCAACCAGGAAAAAGGCTGCCAAGGTTAATCCTATTAGCCAACTTAATCGCACCAAATAATACTTTAGACGTTAAATGAAAATTTGAAGATTGCTACCACGAGTAGCCATGTTCTAGTTTTCATTTAACTTTCGAACTATTAGTCGGATACCCATTTACATCCTAGGACTTTAGTACCTATAGGGCAGAGATTTCCTCATAGACCTTTCGTCTTTTAAAGGACTCAACTTCATCTTTCATGAATTGCTACCACTCCTTCCTTTGAGGAGAGGTAAACGCTTCTTCATAAGTGACAGGTTGTACTATACACAAATGTGCTTCTTCGTCACATACACTACCATTACGAGATATATCACCATCAGACTCGTAGTCACTTGGACACTCATGACTACTGCAAGATGGATGGACTACATCATACATTTGACGGGGGGTCAAGTCTAAACTAGGCTCGTATATGCATTTATTTTCATCGCAAAACCGTTTGACATCATCTACACTTGTAAATTTCATGCCCTCTGAGTTGTAATAATATACATGAATTTTCCCTGCAGTTTTTCCCGTTTTTCGAACTACTTGTTCCTAGTCCAATTAGTAGAGTCATTGCGTTTTAAGTCGCCCCTCCTTGTACTGCGAGTTACCCTACCCTGTAGTGTGACACATCTGCCATCCTCAATGATGCCCCCTCCCCAATAGAGTAAATTGTTGCGGATTCGTTAGCAGGCCTAGAGGGTTTTCGTGAGGCCCAGAACTATCACTATTTGCATCAGTCTCAGAATTTTCACCATCTGAATCTCGTTCATACCTAATTTTCGACATCTCACTTTGTTGGATGTCCCGTAACGAAATGTCTTTTGTGTAACGGCGGACGCTACGACGGCTGAGGTGCTTGTAACGCCCCCGGTTTCCTTGGTTGACACGGAGTTTCAGCTTAAGGTTTAGCGGTGATTATAACGACTTTTACGGCATAAGCACAGCTTGGGTTACTGTCCTAGCATAGGGAATGAAGCGTCGGGGTCCTAATTAAAGGGGCCTAACCTTAACACTAATGGTAATCACTGCCACCAACGGTGGAATTTAACTGTTTATCAAAAGCTAAAATTAAAGATGGGCTGCATATTCATTTTACACTTAAACAATTAATCAGCTAGCAAACGAACTGAAGTTTAAAACTCTTGGTTTTGTTATAACAACAGTGAGATATAAAAGGCACTTTACATTTAAAGGTTCACTAGATCAGCTTTTGAAATAAAGTATTTAAAAGCAACAAAGCTTGAATTTACAACAAGTAATTCACATAAATCAGACAAAACAAGCCTTGTGTTTTGAATAAGTAATCAAATTTTCAAATTAGAAAAAGTAAGGCTGAGTGCTCTCGGAGACACTCGCAAAATTGAACAGCGTCGGCTGATAACAATTTAGCTGACAGTATGTTTCAAAGATCAACCGTCCACAGTTATGTTTCTAAGTTTTCCAAGTACAAAAGATCAACATCCCTCAGTTTCTCCTGAAACTATTCTAAGAAGTAAAAAGCCCGGCAATTTTACACTTAGACTCAGTATTTTTCTTTCGACTTCCACAAAGATCAAACCGTCAGTTTAAGTTAAAAATCCATTTAAAATAAACTAGAAATAGTTGATTTTTAGTAAGAGAACCACTCTGACGTTATGGGGGTGGGGGACCAAAAATGCCGATTTTGGCGTCACCTCCCATAATTTTCTCTAAGCTAGAAGTTAAGTTTCAAACTATGAATTAAGAATAGCGGGGTCCTAAATTAAACTTTCAAAAGCTAAACTACTGTTATACGAACCACTACCATTTTGCCCGGCATGGCATCCTCGGACGTGACGTCTCCACTCCCGACTGGCGTGACCCTTCTAGCTTGAGAGATCTGTGAGCTGTGCTGAGTAGGGAGGGGTGTGGGGGCTTTTTATGCTGGAGCAGCAGATTCTCGCGACCAAAGTACGGACGCCGAGGAGAGCTGCGGGGGTCTGATTGGTGGAGGGCCAGGAGAACAATGGGAAAGTCGGTAGAGCAAAGGGTTTTGGTGCAGAGCCGTTTGAAGGATTAGGGACATGTAAAGATAGGCTAAATTGAGTTTTACTCAAGTGAACTTTGAGAAAAAGCCTTTACATTAAAATATTGACTATGGAATGAATATTTACATGATTGCTTTGTGAAATGGCTCTTGTTAAAGGTTAGTACTTTGGCTTGGGTAATGCATAAAGCATTACTATGCATTACCCAGTGCACAATTTGACTTTGGATTGGCTTTGGGAACATATCTTTGTAAGATATATTGTTTTAATTGAAGGAAAAGCTAGTGGCAACATTCGGATGGTCACAGTCGGAGTTTTTCGGAGATTTAAAGCAAACATAGGCTATATACACAAAAATTTGTGTCCGTAAAAATGCCGATGTCTAATTGTTTCGGACTAATGGCAGCGTTTCTGGGGCAAAAGAATATATAAAAAGATTAAAGTAAACTTTCTTAGAAGAATGCTATAACGCATTAATTAAATGGGAAGTTTAACTTTGAAATTAAAAGACAATTTTGGATCGTAGTGGAAATTTTTCATAGGATTGCTGCAGCTGAATACAATAAAAAATATCACACTTAAAATGTCTGTATCCACATTTATGTGAGGTTAAGTACCAATGAAGGAAGCCCCTCCTAATGCACAACTAAGCTAGTGTATGTGGGCTTTTTGCCCAAAAGAAATAGCGAAAATATAATACAAATGTACATCGAGTTCTAATAATGGCGGCCGGAAACGATGAGCGCTGCGGTTGGTTTCGTGAGTTTTTCAAATGTCGATTGTGAATCTTCTGGATTGAATTTTCAAATTCTGGCTTTCCCAAGAGGTAGATACTGTTGTAGGCTATTAAGGGTTGAAGAGTTTGGCCCTTTCTGTCCATTATTTAAAAAATGGCTGAGGTTTTAAGACTGAGGTCTTTTTGCGTTTTTTCGGCGGCCTACGTTTACATTTGAAAACTGATTTCTGGTGCACCAAAGCGTACTCGCATCAATTTTTATATGTTTCTTATTAAAAACTGTTAGATTGTGGGTTCCACTAGGGGGTGGCAACTGTACTAGAAACAATGCATTACAAACCTTCGCAATCTGCCTTCCATCCAACGCTTGGCCGACGTTAACAACGCAACATGGTGCCAGCTAACTTCCGGTTCTCGTCTGAATGAGATCTGATGAGATTCGCCAAAGGCCAATCCTACAATATATTTATTTATTTATTTTATTTACAAAATTATTGTAACCCCCTATAAAAAGCATAACAGCAATTTCAGATTAAAACAATTTTGCGAATCTCATTCGGGAAAAAAGAATATGGCGGCGCCTCTTAATGTACCCCTTTCACGCCTGTCTCATCTCTGCTCTTGCCTGAATGAGATTCGTGAAATTATTGTTTTAATTTAAAATTGCTGTCATGCTCTTTGTAGGGGGTTACAATAATTTTATAATTAAAATAAATAAATAAATATATTGTAAGATTACCATATTGCGGTTTACATAATCGTTCTAGAATACACATCCCATAATTCATCATTTCTTTCGTAATAGTGCGATTCAGGTAAAATGTATTGAGCAGGATACCAAAAATGTGAAAACACTGCACATCTTAAAAATGATGCAAAAATCTATTTCTAAAATCGAACAACTATTGGAAAATTAGTGCAAACTTTTTTCCTGTGCTAGGATAAATTTGCAAAGAGTATCACAGTGTAACTGTAGCCATGCGTGTTTATCCCTACTCGTCGGACTTTTGCTTCTCGAACCTTGTGTACCCCATGCCAATCATTATGGCGGCTGCCATCCCATAATCTCAAAGCGGAGGTGTCGATGCTGGCCGCTCCTTAAGCCGTGAATCTGCTAGGTTCCTCACACGGTAACCCTTAGGTCCCACAGCATAACCAATGCGCACTCCTTCCCAGGCCTTAGCATCTAATTTGTTCCTTCCTGGTTTACAGAGACGCACATAACATTTTGCCTCAGGAGTACGAAGGTGCCTAAAGGAAATGCCTCTACCGTAAAGAAGCATAAAAGGAATCCTTAAACCTATCTTAGAATGTTGGTACCTATTTTTTTTAAATACGTGAAAGTACACACTAATTCAGCCCATAAGTAGCGGGACAGTTTTGTCTCAAGAATTATGAAACTTACTCCAATCAAGGTCGTATTATTACGTTCGGCTACGCCATTCGTTTCTGGCGAGTATGCGTTCGTACGCTGGCGCCCAATACCTAATTCACTTAAGTATGTACAGAATTCCCCAGAACAAAATTCCATACCTTTATCTGTTCTTATGGCAACTATTCTTAGTCTTCACTGTCTCTCTATTCGTACTTGATAATTTGCAAACGTTTTGAAAACATAATTTATTGCCATGAAATATACATTACCTATTTTAACATAGGAGTTTCCCCCTTCTGGAGCTCTTATTCCCTAGTAAAAAGTAATCTTCCCTGCCGGGCTCGTGACTACTGCGCATGTCCAGAACTGGGTCCGTCTGGACCACAATCTTCTTTCTTCCTAGACCCAGTCTCACCCTAAGAGTGACCCAGACAGGCCACGTGGGAGGTTGACTGTGGAACGGGTTCGAGGTGATCTTGCAGGTTAAGAACTTAATTCGGATTAAGCTTGAGCTCCGCAGAGAATCCCACTTTCAACTAGGATTTTGGGCAGCAACAGAAAACTCTTAAATGAAGGCAGTTACGGGAAAGGACTGCTGTAATAACTTCTTCAATACTGCACCACCAGGACTGTGGCTGAGGCATGAAATATAAGTGTAAACCCCCCACGGTCAGAAAAACTGAATGGGCGTAAGAAAGTCTACCCACGGTTTTTTCGCTACATTTTCCCCCATAGTTTAATAATGTAGTGAACAGTTTTAATTAAGTTTAAATAATAAGTTTGTCAGGTTTAGGTTTACAAAATCTTGGAATAATATTGTCAAAAATTGTACCTTTTCAATCATAAGTTGCAAGTTAAGGTACAAACTAACATTCTTGTATGTTTGTGTTTTTATAAATTGTGGGACGCAGATTGTGTTACACACGGCCATAGGTAGCCTTTTTTTTTTGGGGGGGGGGGACACTGTCAAATTTATGCCCCACCGTAACTTTAAGCCCCCCCACCCCCAATCACGAAAAAATACAGTCGGACTCTTAAAGTAATATAAATCTAACATGATTAAAAAAAAACATGTAACAAAAAAACGTGGGTAGGCTTTCTTACGCCCACTTCCGTCTTTGTGACGGCTGGAGGGAGGAGTTACACTTATTTCATGCCTTCCCCCCAGCCAAAGTCCTGGTGGTGCAGTATTTTAAGAAGTTATTACAACAGTCCTTTCCCGTAACTGCCTTCGTTTAAGAGTTTTCTATTGCTGGCCGAAATCCTAGTAGAAAGTGGGCTTTTCTGCGGAGCTCAAGCATAATCCGAATTAAGTTCTTAACCTGCAAGATCACCTCCGAGCCCGTTCCCCAGTCAACCTTCCCCCTGGCCTGTCTGGGTCACTCTTAGGTTGAGACAGGGTATAGGGCAACCGCCGTGGTGGTTGCTCCTCAGCTCTTCCTTCAATGTTCCGGGCCTGGTGGTCCGTACCCTGGTCCCGTTCCTCATGGACTCACCGGTTCTTCTGGCTGTCGCCGCCTCTTCCATTGGTTCCGGCCGTTCCTTCTGCTGTGCTATGTCTCCGGAATTGCCTTTAGCTCGGGACTGCTTCCTGTGCCGATTCCGGAGTAAAGTCGCCTTATAGACCTTTACCCGTGGACCGGAATCGTGTCGTCTGCTTTGTACTTGCTGTTGGTAGAATAGCCAGCAGCTGAGGCCGCGACTGATTCCCCTTTCCCTGTACGACGATCGGTTCTGCCCGCATTCTTCTACCTAGTTCTCCTCACGTTCCGCTTGTCCTTTCCAGTCCGCCTTTGGTTGCGGATGTTCCGCCGTCCGTCTACCTTCTTGAAGTGAGCACGCCGGTTCCTGAAGGTAATCATCGTCTCGACCCTTCACACCGAGCCTCTTAGCACACTTTTCAGTGCCGCTTGTGCTTGTCTACCAGGACTCGGACCGGGCCTCAACGCCCGGCCTGGACACTTTTGCGATCCGCGACCTGCTGCCTTTGTGACTCTTGCGAGGTTACTGTTTTCATCGAATACTACCCTTCCTGTACCGGCCGACTCGTGCATTTTGATGCTCCGATATCGAACCGAGTCCCTATGTCCAGATCTGGAACCCTTAGCAGACCACGATCCGCTATTTCCTTGCCTCCACAAGCGCTGCGGTTCCTTTATGCTTGTTCACCAATCATCTGGGATGTTTCCTCTATTCTGCACTGGCTGGGACAGCCTTTATGCTCGGCGACTTGAGCTCCGGTCCGTTCTATTCTTCATGAGTAACCAAGACCTGAGGTTTGGGCCCAGGCTCGGCACCATTTTTCTTTGTTCCGTTTTTGATTTCATATCCCTCAAGTTATGGATCTTTCGTCCGTTCCGGAGTTCCGACTATGATCAACTCGCCGTTCTTCATTCCTGACTCGGGGATCAGGCTTGGGCTCAAAGCCGGGCCCGGTACTGTTTTTTTTCTTCATTCCGTTTTCGATTTCTTATCCCTCAAGTTAGGGACCTTTTCGCCGTTCCTGAGTTCCAACTACGAGCACTTCGCCTTTCTTAGTTCCTGGGTCGGGGTTCGGGCCTAGACTCATGGGCGGGCCTAGACTCATGGCCGGGCCCGGTTCCCTTTTCTTCGTCCCACCTTTGGTTCCTTGCCCTTCCGGTCGGAGATCTATTGATTGTTCAGGACCGCTCCTACACAACTCCCAGCCGCTCTCGTTTCCAGGCGATTTCCTTTCCACACCATGCACGACGTGTTACCTTGCAAATCCTGGACTGTGCTACGACGCCCTTTGTTCAATGCATCTTCGGTTCCCTGTCCTGTAGGCCTATCGCCCTTTTTCCCACAAGTCTCAAGACGTACTTCGAGCCTTTTGCTTCGTCACCACGCGATTCCGGCCTCTGCCACAGAACCTTCTATTCACAACCGTGCCATTGCGGATGTGCGCCCGTGCACTTTGCCCAGCACCTCGAGTGAATCAGCACTACGCTGTCCGTCTGACTTCTCGGACGTTCCTAGCATTCCGACACCCTGGCCGCTGGTAAACTTTCTGTTTCACAAAAAAAATAATAATACTAAATAAAAACCAGGCCTTGACATCCGGGCGTAAGACTCTGGCCGGTCTCGGTACCGTTTTTTTTTTTTACGTTCCGCTCACGGTTCACTATCCTAGAGGTTGGGAACCCCTCGAATGCTCAACGTTAACAACAACATCATGGTGGCATGTCTTAGAAGATGTCCTTCCAAGGCGTGCACCTCGATGACCAACGGGCTGCTTTGTTCACGTCGGTTTCTGATTGACCTTCCGTTGCCTGCATCAAGCCCTTTGTTCCGGGCGGACCATCGCCATTCCTCTTGTCCGCCACTGTTCCTGGTTCCTTCCTTGACAAAAAAGCTTGACACGGTTCCCCTCACGTTACCTTCTGTTCTGCATCATACCTGTTCAGTCTTCAACTATCGCCTTGTCTGCGGAAGGGGGGTGGGGGGAGAGACAGTGCGCACTAGGACAGATGCATACGGACCTTCTCTCAACAAGGACAATAGCTACATTACCGTCCCGCCAACCCGCCAGGTCTCCCGGCCCGACGCTTGTTCCTGCCAGGTCCCTTTTCTTCTTCAAGCTTGTAGAGTATTGGATTCCGGGCCCATGCTGCCTGTCTGGTACCGGTCCCTACCCGATGAAGTTCTGTGTTTCGTTGCTTTCATGAGTTACCTGCTTGGCTAGTTCCGTCCTTCCGATGACATTCCTGTCCGCCCGGTACACAGGCGGTTTGCATTTAGTTCTTGGTCGCCAGGGCTCGGCCTGGGCCCTTATGCCCGGCCCGGGGCCTTTTTCGAAAAATGTACCGCTGTTCGCTCTACTTCTTGCAAAAACTGGCGTTGGACCTGGCTGTACATGCGCCGGTTCCCAAAGAGGATCGTTGTTTGGGTTCCTGATCCCCCCCCCCCCCGCCGAATTTTTCGACGCAGCTTCTGCTTACCGCCAGGGCTTGGACTGGGCCCCAACACCCAGCCCGGAGCTCTTTATGGACCCCATCTTCCTATCCACCTACCTTGTTGTCGAAACTGCTGTTCCTTTAAGTTGCTATCCCTCCTACGGATGATCTCCCATACCGTCTGATGCCTCCAGTCCAGAATCGAGCCCCACCTTCCAGGACCGGATCCCTTCGGTGATACACAGGGTTCAGTTCACCTATCCTCTGGAATGTTTCCTCCACCCTACAATGTCTGGGGCTACCATTCAGTTCACATACCCGTGCACCACCCCATCCTCTTATTTAAAAACAACCATGGCCCCAAGGTTCAGACCCAGGCTCGCAACCGGGCCCGGTATCCTTTCTCTTGATTTCACTTTTGGTTCCTTGTCTTTGGGCCAGAAATCTCTCGACCATTCCGGTGCAACACACAGACAAGCCATTCTTCTTCCCGTCGATTCCTTTTCTGCAGCGGAACACCTTGCCTTGTAAATTCTGACCTGCACTACGGAACATTCTGTTCAATACGCCTTCAGTTCTCTGTCCTCCAGGGCCATGACCACCTCCTTTACAGGCCTCAGGTTGCGCTTCAAGCCTCTAGCCTCCTCATCACACAACCTGGTCTGCACCGTGATGCCTCCTGTTCCCATTCACAACTATAACCACTTGAGTGCTAGTGCATCTTCTGCTTCCCGGTGAACCGAGGTTTGGTATTCGGGCCAAGGCCCAAGGCCGGGCCCGATACCATTTGTTTGCATTCCGCTCCCGGATCGCTACCCTCCTGGTCAGGACTCCCTTGACCGCTCAGCATTCCATTAACGCCAAGTTGCCTCCCTTCCGGCTGCCTCCTTTCCGATGCACGGAACTGCAGCCTGCGGGCCCACCTATCTGGTTCTGTACCTGTCGAACCATTGGTTCCTCCCTCAAGGATCTCATCCTTGTTTCCAAAGGCCAGCCTGTGCTTCAGGTGTTATGCCTTGTCACTTCTGTATCTTGGGCACTCAACGACCCGTGACTTATCAGCCCATGGTCCTCTCCTTGATCGTACTTAAAGTAAAAAAGAGGCTTTCACCGTTTGCCCGCGAGGGACCCTGTTTCCTTTTCCTCTGCGTTCCTGAGGCGCGAGTGGTATATGAACCACGGTTCCTCGCCAGACTCTCTTTTCGCCCAGGGTATCTTCCGCCTTGTGCCTTTGCACTATTGCCAAGTGCACGTACTGATGCTATCACAGCCTTCTTCTCTTGCCAAACAGTCAACCAAACAAACACGTGGAAGGACCCAGAAAGGAATAAATACAAAAGCGGCTCTACACACAATAGCAAAGTATGTTTCCGTTCCGAGAATGCTTCTGAACATTCGACAAGCCTGATCCACACAATAGGTGACCCGGTGCATTCCTGTTCCAGACAACCATTCCTGTGCTTCGCCTTACTAACATTCCCTTCTCCAGCTGTCGCCATCACTTGGAATTGCTTTGTTCATCTGCACCTGTTCTCCTGCTTTCTTCCTGCAACAAGGTAGTTTGGCTTTCATTGATTTGAATCTCTACCTTGCCCCAAGGTGGTGGACCCGTTAGCACCTTCCCCGGCGCTACACCGTTCCGCATTCTTCTCCCCATGGGACTGTGGTTCCCAGGGTCTGCGGTTGGGGCTCTTTTGGTTATCTTCACCAGGATACTTTCCGTGGGGGAGCTGGCTCGTAGCGCAGGTCTTCTGAACCTAGCCCACCACCTTCTGTGACGAAGTCTACTATGTTAAACTAGGTAATGTATATTTGCGTGGCAATAAAAAGACTAAAATACCAGTGCCTGCACCTGGTTAATTTTAATTTTAGTTTGCCTATACGAATATATACATTACCTTCACCCTCCCTGCCTCCCCTCGGATGAACTAGGTTCACGGGGGTAAGAAGAAAGATTATTGTGGTCCGCTGCGTTCCTCTTATATTGATGGACCGAGATCCGGATATGCGCAGTAGTTATGAGCCCGGCATGGAAGTCAACTTTCTACTAGGGAATAAGAGCTCCAGAAGGGGGAAACTGCTATGTTAAAATACGTAATGTATATTTTCCTATAGGCAAACAAAAACTAAAATTAACCAGGTGCAGGCTGTGGTATTTTAGTGTTTTACGAGCTAAGGGAAAAACCCACGGATACCGTGTGAAATCATCCAGGATTGTTAACACATAACGACATCCACCCAGGGATTCTTTACGACTAGGTCCCCATACATCTAGGTGTAACAGTTCTAGAGGTCTTTTGCTATGGATTTTATCTATCCCTTTAAAAATAGCCCTAGTAGACTTAGTGAGGTTACAAATATCAGACTGAAAAGGTTTACTCCTAACCCCTATCTGTATACCATGTACTTCTTTTAAATTCTGAACAAGCCTTTCATGTGTTGATGGGTAAACCTTGAGTGCCACATCTCTATAGCAATTGCATTTGAAGGAATTTATTTAGAAATCTTTTTACTACACTTAGTAACATAAGAAAAAGGCTTAAATCTATCAGTAGCTAATCTTGCTATCTGTTAAATCGTAATTTGCCTTCTCTGCATTAGGCATTCACCTTTCTTTCCACAACATTGCAAACTTGATACAACTTATTGATTAACCTCTTACCATAAAGTAAATACCGGTATTCACTTGTTAAGTAAATGCTAAGTACACCCTGATAAATATTGACATGATATTGTGATACAACCGACACTTATTAGGTTCTTGTAAAATGTTGGGTTGTACAAAACATATTTTAATGTTATAGTACTCAGAAATGTGCCTTCACATATTTTTATGGTCACATTACCGATGCCCACTATATTTGAAGCACCTTCTCCTAGACTAACTATTTGTTGCTTACAAGGGTAAGATTACTAAGCCATTCTTGTATGGTACGTACAGATGTGGTGAGTTGCACTGGAATCTAAATACCATTGTAATCACTGTGTTCGATGCCACCTTACATCTGAGTACTTGGGGAATCATAAGTATCTCCTAACACCTCACTGGACTCTACATCGTCTACTCCTGCATAGAAACTGCCATACCTCTCGTTTTGACTGCTTTTTCCTCCTCTACCTCGTCCTCGGTCCTGTTTTGGACCCCAACGATGCACTAAGGCGATGAAGTCAGGGTAGACCTACTGCTTGGAGGAGGATGGGGCAAGCTCTCGCAAAATGACCGCCTTGGCCACAATTAAAGCATACCTTACTTGTAGACAGACCACGATATGATTGCTGTGGTTTGCGTCTCGCCGACTTACACATCTGAAACTTGGTGAATGCCTTAGCCATTTCCGCATCGTCGGATGACAGCACATTAGATGCTGAAGCTGAGGAACATTTCGTCTTCAACCTTGAATATTCAGCTGTACAATTGTTCCCAATGGTATACTTATTGAACAGTATACTCGTAGTCCGCAGGTAATTTGTCAAGGTATTGGAAAGCAAATACCTTATCCGTTCTAGGTGCCTGAATATTTTTTTGCTCCTCAGCTTTCTTGTTAACCCTGGCAAGAAACAATGCCATAGGCTCATCTCGTTCCAGGTGCAAATCCAAAAACTCTCGCCGAAGATGTGCCTCCCTAGCTCTGGAAAACCAGCGCAAATATTTTCTTCTGCATATCCCACACAAGTTTTGCATCTGTTATGTTTCCAGTAACATCGTGCATACAAGTTTCTGCATTAAGACATATAATGGCACATGCACAACCTTTCCTATAGTTGTACCGCTTTTTCTTTCTGAGTAGCGATGGCTGATAATGAAGGTTCTGTGCTATTTACAAATGACCAAAGTCCTTTTTCTTGCAACAGAAATCGGCAATTATTTTTCCACGATTCATAATTATCAGTAGAAAGTTTAGGAATTGCAATGGACGCACTGTCACTAGCCATGTCTGGAGTTGAGGCTTTCTGCACACCCAGCAGTAGACACAGTGATAGCACTATACTATACCTAAAGGAACATAGACTTATTTGATCCAGATGCATTTGTAACAGCAATGTATGTATGCTGCAGGCCTTGTCCTATTATATAGTATCTGTCCAACAGTATTTAACTCGCACAGTACTAAGCTCAAAGCCCAAAATGGTACTTACAGAATACACATACTGCTGTGCATTGCAAGAAATATGCCCAAATTTGATTTTGCTAATATTGTTTGTCAACACACACATCCCTGCAAACGTCTGACTGAAGCCTGTTGATTACCATGAATGTATGTAGGCTATATCCTACAACAAAATGTCAACATTAGGCCTATTAATACCTTTGAATGGCTTTACTTAAATTCCAGCAGAACATCTAAAAATGTCTCAATTAGGCCAATAAATAAGTTGAGTTTCCTATAAATGTCAGCAAGGAAAACAATGCTCAAGTTTCAGCCTGACTTGCTAATATTTAGCATAAATTAACATATATTCGCGTAAATATTTGAGCATGACTTCTCTACCTGGGCAAACTTCCAGTTCCAATCACAAACAAAACAAATGGTTTGGTTTGCATTACGCAGTAAAAAAAATAGGGTTGGTCAGTTGGAAAATTCTTTTTTTTCTTTTTTTTTTTGTTACTAAATTAATTAATTTGTTACTAAATTACATACTGTCTTTATTTCAAAAATTTTAATTTCATTTTTTTTATGCAATAAACATACATTCCTGTTCACGGAGCAAACATTTTCCTTTTTCCGGGAAGCTTTTGGACCATTTTTGTATCGTAGGATGGAGCGACAAAATAGGCAGGGGGATTTTTTTTCCTTGGAGGGAAAAAAAGTTTAGGGTCGGTCGGGTAACGCAAACCAAACCATTTTTTTGTTTGGCCGCACTGTATTTAGGAGAAATAGATAAAAGTACAATACCAGTTGGGCGACAATTCCCTGATGCAATGCTGTTGCTCCTTTACTAGAAATACATGAACCTGTTTGTGTTGCCATTTTGTGGAACTGGAACCATGCTCTGCTACCATGGTAAAAATGAACTGCAGTCGTGCTCAAATATTCTATTGCCTCCAGGTTAAATAATGCTGAAGACATTCTCAGTTGATGGGAGAAGTATCTGTCTGCCCTCTCTGACAACCATAGCAGGAGTGAGCAACGTGGTCTGCTCATCCAAACAGGAGGTACCAGAAACAGGAAGTTGATACCAGGAGAGCAATGCTATCTCCAAACAGGAAGTACCAGGAAAGATTATCTAGCGTACCTGGAATGAGTAATCCTTCCTGTGTACCAGGAATAGTTAAGTGCAAACAAAAATATTTGCACATATAAATATTAAACTATATTATTTGAAAAGAAACTATTTACATCAAAGCAAATAACCACAACACAGACCACCACTTGGCATTCACTGACATCTAGCCTGATGTCGTCGATCTCCTTTTCAACATCTTGTTGTCATCTCTTTATGAGGTCACCACTCATCCTGTACTCCTGTCCCAGTCACGGTCCCCTGGTCCCTGCGACGGCGACGAACGGCCAGAGAAACCATCGGTGGTTCTTGATTCCTCTTACCAGCCTCTCTGTCTTTCATGCCCTGTTGCCAGGAACCCAGCTGTGTTCTCTTCCCGGACCTACACCAGGTCATTGCATCAACATACACTTCTGCATCGGTCCGCAGTTCCCCGGGCCTGAAGGCCGGTTCGGGACTCCGAAGGGACCGCGGTGCCACGCCACGCTACTCTAGATGGCGGCTAGCCATACAATGTGTTTGCATGAATCTGTCCAAACATATACCAATGGTGGACCGGTTACCATCGACTATAACATTCTCGGTCCCACTTGGCCTGATCCTTTTCATACTTTCCCAACTTACAGCAATAACATCGCCTGTTCTTCTTCCCCTTGCATCTGCTCGTGGATCGTAATAATTCCCTTGAATCTGACAAACTTGCAGTAACCGGTACGCATCTACACGCCTTTGTACATACACCAGACCTTTTCACCGACACCTTCAACTGCACCTCACAATTGCGTCATTCAGGTTGTTGTTTTCTGCTTCAAAGACCTCGGCCTACTCCTTCAGGCTTCCGCACGACAAACGCAGAACCGATCATCCCTCAAGCAACTACACCAGTTTGCAACCTCATGTCAGGGCTCAGCGAACCGCCACCGGGTTGGCGCTTTAACTCTAGAGCGGTCCTCTAGACTTTTCGTTCCTCTCAGGCCTCATCTGCATCTCAGCAATGGCCCTTCACACACCACAATGGTCCTACGACACGGTGCACACTCATGGACTCAGCTCTTCGTCCCTTCAAACAAGTACGACAGATTGGTCCTTCTCGGACACCGATGCATGGGTATTGCCAGGATTAATGGCTCTCGGTCATTCTAGTCCGGCACCATGCTGACACTTTCGGCTCCTCCTTCTTTAAGTTGCGTTCTTCATCCTTTCTGTTCAACGGAAAGCCATTCATCCATTAGATCCCATACTGCGGTTCCTGTATGGATCGGACGCCTTACTAACCACGGTGATTCGGTGGACCAGAACCACAATGGTACCCTTCAATAGCTACAATGTTGTTTTACGCAACAGATTCTCATAATTGGCTTCGCCCTTCCTTCGACATTTTTCTAAAGGGAGCAATGAGCCGCTGTCTCTACGAACCGGCTGTTCACTGAATTCCCTACGGATTCATCCTCACACCACTAACCAATGCCTTTGGTTATGCTAGTTCTTTTTTGTCACTGCAAAGACCATCCTAGATCTTACAGACTTTAATCTCAAGCTTCAGCCAAACAAGCTCTGCTCTCGGTGACCTGTGTTTTTCTTCGGTTCACCTGCCTGGGATCTATCCTGCTACGGTTCCCGATTCCGTATCAAGTTTGTTCCTGCACCCCACTTCTCATCTCAACATTGCGTCAACGTTCCTCCAGGCATCGCTGTGGTTCCCGTTGAAGTGTACATCCAAGACTCCTCGTTCTTCTCTCATGCGATCCGTCTTAGACCTTCCAAGATGTCACCATCCTCTTGAGGTACTGAGTTTTTGACATTTTTACTATGTACTAAGCTTATTCCCTCGGACCCAGAATACGACCGATCAGACAGCCGTTTTCACGGTTGAATCCCCAGTCCTGTTCCGTGGTACCGCCACTGTTCTTAGGCGCATTATCTATCTGGTTGATGGGTTTACTGGATTCGATCCAGGGCTCGCCGGCTCACAGCTCGGGTGATCGTCAACCTTGGCCCTCCTCCTGGTTTGACGAGGTCTGCTACATAATAAAACAGGTAATGTATGTTTTCGTGGCATAAAAACTATATCTTACCAGGGGTACCTGGTTGAAGATTGTTTTTATTGCCTTATGAAAATGTATATTACCATCACCTGCCCCTCTCGGAACCAAGGTGGTGTAGAGGAAGAAAGATGACTAATGCGCTGACCTTGGTGCTTATATACTCTACCGAGGCTGGCGCATGTGCAATGGACACAGGGCTGCGAGCACGGCAGAGAAGCCAACTTAGGGATTGAGCAAGACAAAGGAGGAAAACTGCTACATAATAAAACAGGTAATGCATTTTCATAAGGCAATAAAAACAATCTTCAACCAGGTACCCCTGGTAAGATACAGTTTTGTTGGGCCGAGCCGCTTTGCTCTCTTCTTCTTCACCTCAATGGTACATTGTTAACGGGACTTTTACGCCGAGATTTTTGTGCAGCTCCAGAAAAGTCGCATATCTTTGTTTGAGAAGGCCAGCATTCAGTACGCAAGTCAGCCTCTGCTGTAAGTCAAGCACTGTAAAACAGTCGGTGCAGTGTACAGTCAAATTGTTAGTCGAGGCAACGATGTGCAAATTTCAACTTTTTGTTGGCAAAAGAATTAACACACTCGCTCGTTATCATTGCTACTGTTCAAATTGTGAAGTTTAATTGTTTAATAACTACCTTTCTTGTGCATCACATCCCTAAACTTTTGTCTAAGTGAAGTATATACATAGATGACGAAGAATTACTTATTATGGTTTAAAAACCATTGCATAATGTACGTTTGTGTATTGTTGAAGACCGCTTGACCAGAATCAAATAATTATCTTGTATTTCACCATTAGCTTGTTTAAGTGGCTGAACTTAACTTTTATCTTGAAGGTACTTGCTTTCATTATATTGGCTTTTTGCTGCTTTATTGTGTGACATGGTTTTGTAATACGAACTCAAACTCTGGTAAATGTTGCATCGCTATTTATTTTCCTATTTTGTTTAATCTTCATTCTCGAGCCTGCGTAAATATTTTTCACATTGAATCAATAGAATTGAAAAGTTCACAATTGTGCTAGCAGCTTATGCGTGAATTGCTAATGAAATTACGACAAAATTAAAGCTTTCGGGTCTCAGCCCCGTACCCCTCTGGAGCAGCTAACAGCGCTCCCTCAGACACCCTAGCTGTCTGAGGCAAGGTCAGCACATACAAATTCTCTCTCTCTCTCTCTCTCTCTCTCTCCCTCCCCACCCAACTTTTTTGCCTGGGCTACACCCTTGTATGTAGCCTACCTTATAAATGCATCTAAATTTTCTAAGAAGTAGTGTTGTAGCCACAACATAACACAAAGTTTATTGCTGAGATGTGAAAACCTATTTTTTAATTGCCGATGAAAATATACAATACCTATTATTTAATTGGCCGCGGGCCCCCCCCACGTGTTCTTATCCCTAGAAGTGAAAGTGTCTTCTACCAGTGATCCGGATCACCTTGCACCAATGGTCTGCGTTGGTTCTGTTTTTACAGCTTCTTCTGTTGTATGAATTCTTCACTGGTTCTTCGGACCAACTCTTCTTCTAGTGCCTCGGGGGACTCATCGATTCTTCTATCCGATTCCTCGTCCACCCGACGGACTGTGCTCTCTATCCGCACCTCCTTCTACCTTTAAAGCCATCCGGTCCGCCTCCTCACCTGTGCCTCGAGTGCCACGGCCACTTGGTTCCTTCCAAGCGGTTACCTTTCGCCGGTCGGACCGACCGGTCCTCTCTGAACCCGTCCTGGTTATCTCTTTCAGGCACAGTTCCCTCCGGTACTGCGGGCTCCGACTTTTCTACAACGATTTCCTGGGAACACGGTTTCTCTTTGTACGACGACTTTTGTGTCAGCTTCCTTGTCCGCCCTCTGTGTCACGACTTCAAAGAAGGAATGGCGTTTAATCTTGAGCTGCCAAGAGGAATCCTCGAAGGGTCGGATGCTCAAACAGCGTCAGCGCGCTGTCTTGCTTGCTGATCTTCCCTTTGCAGATCCTGCCTCTGATCCCGCCCGGTCCCCTCCTCCCTTGTCATTCCATTGGTTCCGAAACAACGTCGCCCAAGGTCCAGGAACCCCGCCGTTTCAACCACTTTCCGAACCACCATCTGTTCCAGTCCGTTCCTTAGAAAGCTGGATACCTTCCCCTGGGTCCTCTGAGCAAAAGCTGAAGACCACTACTGGCCTCCGCACTAAGACTGCGGTTCCGATGTTTTCTACGTCATCATCCATCTAAACAGACACGACCAGTTTTTCGTCCCGGCAGCTGACTGCCTGTCTCAACATACCAAGAAGGGTACCACTTCCCACACACGAATTTCTTTTCCACCCTGCTAAACGAGCAATTTAAGTATTGTGGGTGCTGCCGGTCTGGTCAGGGCATCTCCGCCATCGGTCCCGCCACCCTTCCCCTCCGCCTCTGTCCGTCGGGCAGCCCTTCTTCGTGGCTTCCATGTCTCGATCCGGGATCTCGGAACAATGGACGCAAATTTTTCCTTGATTTAAGTATGAGCCAAATGTTTTCCTTGCACTAGACAATGCACGAGCCTTAGCAGCGGAAGTTTCTCATCTCCACGCCCAGGCGGCAGCCGCCTCCGGACTATCGGAAACCAACCAATTCTTACGATCGGCCAATCGTTCTGTGACTGCTGATCTCAGTCACACAATGCAAACGCCAGCGGCTTCGTATCCTCTACGTTCTCCTCAGAGCGAAGTATACTTAACCTTCACCTGTGCCACCTTCTCCGCCTTGGTGTTCCTTTCTACGCTCGTTCCAGGACATGCTGGCCTCATGACCTGGCTTCCTCACGTACTTACCAGACACGTGAACCTGCTTCCGATCCTCGTCTGTAGCAGACAGCCTCCAAGCAGCCCGTCTCCTTCTCCTCGTCATCCTGGACACTCGAATCCGTGGAATCGCCCTTGCCATCTTGTTCCGGCTCAGCCACACTTCACCCAGTTCCTCATTCTCTGCACGTTCCTGGTCCTCTGGGCTTATCACCTGCTGCCTTGGCCACGGTCTTTATCTCAGCCTGGAAGTGTGCTGCCAACTATTGCCATGTAGTAGATGACGTTTCGGCACGATCTCCTTCTTCATTCTCATGTTCTCTGGCGTGTTCCCCGTTTCGACGACTTTGTGAGGATTGCCAACGGCAAGCCAAGGGTTCCTCGTTGAGTCGCCGTATTTTGTCTTAGAGTTCTTCTCTTCATTTTAAATATTTGTTATAAATGCGCCTTGAGGATCCTCGACGTACGTGCATCATTTCCGATGCTCTCCGGACTGATCTCTGCGGTTCCTGCTGACTCCAGATTCTCACCATTTGTATGTTTCTTGCGAACATATTTGATACTGCAACAGCAATCCTTCCGTATTTACTGTCCTTCTCCATGTGCGTAATTTACCATCTCGGTTTTTGTTCGTATAGATGCTTTCCACTCCGTTACGTGAACTCTACACAGTTGTCCCGTGCTTCCGCAACATAACATGTACAAAGTAGTAACACGACACAAGAACTGAGGACGGGGACAGGAACAACAACATAGATTAAACGGACAAGATCGATGGTACGCCCATGGCCGATTCTCTCTAGTCGACATCCGTTGCTCCTATTCCTATCTTAACAACCTGTTCCGTCTGATGACCGATTTCATCCCTCCAACGTTCGGCATGCATCACCTTTCTTCCGGACCATGACTCATCTAGCCTGCACCTGTTTCAGTTCCATGCTGTCCGAAGATTCCACACCCGGTTTTCTACTGTTACAGGCGACTTACTTCCCTTCTTGTTTTGGGATTTCGTTGCCTTGCCGTGCGGAACGCCCCATCCTTTCAGATCCGGCATCACTACTCCTTGTATGACTCGGTTTCCGGTCCGCCTATCCTTGTTTCCGACTCTGGGTCCGCATGCCCTGTTTGCTCTGCCAAATGAATACTTTATATCCTCCATCACCTAAGTTGCTAAATACCAGACTGTCATGGGTGTGCCTTCCAGGACTGGTTCCTTGGGCTGCTGACTCATAGCACGGGCCGCCGTCAACCTTGGGTCCGCCACCTGTTAATGAAGTCTGCTGATTAAATAATAGGTAATGTATATTTTCATTGGCATTTAAAAATACAAAAATACCAGATGTAACTAGTTAATTTTTGTTTTTATTGCCTACAATGAAAATATACATCACCTATAGGTCCGCCCTGCCTCCCCTCTCAGTTCAAAGGTTATTACTGGGAGGAAAAAAGATGAGACAGACTCCGACCCATGCGCAGTAAAGGGGGCTACGAGTATGGCAGGGAAATCTGAGATGGTAAATGACACACATGGAGAAGAAGGACAGTAAATACGGAAGGATTGCTGTTGCAGTATCAAATATGTTCGCAAGAAACATACTAATGGTGAGAATCCGGAGTCAGCAGGAACCGCAGAGATCAGTCCGGAGAACATCGGGTATGATGCACATACGTCGAGTGTACGTCGAAGATCCTAAGGCAACTTTCACTTCTAGGGATAAAATCTCCAAGGGGGGTGGGGGGATGCCAATTAAATAATAGGTAATGTATATTTTCATTGTAGACAATAAAAAAAAATTAACCAGTTGCAGCTGGTATTTTCGTCTTTTTTTTATTTGACTGCTTCATTATGTATATCAGATCGGTTTGGTTTTAGTAGGTTCAACACTTGATCAGTTCAGTATTGCTTCGGCAGTAATTAAGTGATCGGACAACCTTCCTTCAGGCGTTATATGAAACATGAGAAACTGCGCATTAAGCAATTTTCTAGTTTTCATGTTTCATGTAACCTTTGGATTATTACTGGGCGGTGAAAAAAAGAAGCTAATCCTTAACACGTTTGGTTCTGGAAAAATAGAACCGACTGCCACTGTTTAATCTTTGTCAGTTCACTCTTAATTTTTAACGACATTATCCTGCTTTAAAAAATAAATACTCAATATGTCATCTTAGTTTTAAAATAAAATGATGAAAAAATAGTTCACTGCACCCTTGGCTAAATCTTTGTCTTGTACAGAGCTCCAAATTTCCAATCTGTTTCTATGCTGCAACACTACACCTTTCTTACTCGCATTTTTCCGTTTGTTAAATTATGCGCTTCACAAAACTTTGCTGTATTGATTTCCCGATTATTCTTGCAGTACCTGCGGATGGTGTTAAGGGCAAGACTTGGGGACCAAGTACCGTTCATCAACGTGAACGAGGTCACTCCAGGTCACGCATTATTGATGGCAACAAGCGCTGGTCTAAAAGTGCTCCAAATTTAGAAAAAACTCTGCGTACCTTTCCTGCAGGAGGTGTGGCCAATATTGGGGCTCTACCCGAACTAGGTAAGACTATGTTCCTGTTGTAATTGAGCTGTTAACTTCTGAAATCTTGGAACTTAACTATTGTTCTGTCTTTGTAGAATGTAGAGACGAAGATTGGCCCGATCCTGTAGGCCCTTCCAAAATTCATTATGGCTCCACCATGTTTAATGGCACAGCTGCTCCTGAACCAAGTTCAGTTAAACGTCCTGCTTGTCGATTGATTGAAATGGTGCTCTGCAACATGGCTGCCATGATGGCAGGATTTGGTGCTGGATTTGATATTCGTGTTGCTAACCAAACCAGCATCCACCCTCGCCTTAGTGCCAACAGGTAACAAATTTTGTCTTGGTGTCTTCGTGTATCTTTATTCATTTTCACCCTGCCAGCTTAACTTGCTTTTGACAATTAAAAATTGTTATATACCAGGTTTTATTAGTTCCTATTGCCATTACAACTGCTTTTGTTAATTTAGGGCTGAAGAAGAAGAAGATGAACGGCGGTTTTGGCACAGAGATTCTAATTTGGGACCTGAGTACGAATTTTCGTCTACGTCTGGGTATCCTCACAATACTTATCATGGACAGACTCGTCACTTTAGGCCAAGCATAAACTTTGATGGTAAACCACTAAGGTTTACGGACTCACCCCAACATGTTCCATATGGTGGACCAGTACCCAGTCCACGACGCAAGTCTTCTAGCACCAGCACTGAAGGCGATCAACTAACTTATGCACCGGGCAATGTTCCTGTGGAACGTTCCATGTATGTTGGTGTTGAATATTTACGACAGCAGGAGGGGTATCCTTCGTATCAGGATTATGGATCGGTTCGTCCCCACGAAGTGTACCCTTACTACTCGCCACAACACGAATACACACGGCCAGAACAAGGAACTTATTACGCAGAGCCACGTGCGTATATTGAATACGGTCGCCCAGAGGTGTATCATGAGCGGATTTATCCAGAGTATGTGCGGCATCAGGATGGATATCATGCCTATGAAAACCCAACTAGTAGTGTGGGGAGTAGTGGACCTCAGTGGGGCACCCCTTCCAGGATCCCGTCGGCAGGTCCAAGCCCCTCTTTTTATGGGCATCGGCGAACCCCGTCGAATGTGTCTAATGCTTCCAATGCATCCAGCAACGTGAATCCTTCGTTTCATCTTGAGGATGAAGAAGAGGATGTTCGCGGAACACCAACTCATCGTGCCCTGGCGTCTGACCATGTGATCAGTGTTAATGTAAGTTATCCAGGTTCGCCTGCCCCCCAGCCGCCACCGAGGTCGTCAAGGCAAAATAGTCAGGAAGCAAGCGAGAGGCCGACTTCATTGGATGTTCAGCCCTGGTCTCGTCCCTCCAAGCTCAAGTATACAACCAACTCGCAAGTTGGGCGCAATTCGCCGAAGGGATGGGCCTCCACTTCGTCGACTCCGACAAACCCAACGCCACCAGAAAGCATGACGAGTGAGGACTCGTCGTACGTGTCGGCGCGTGTACGTTTCTCTCCCACAACGCCAGGAACGTCGGAGGATAAGCACCTATTAGACTTGCCAGTTCAGGGACAAAGCCAGGACGGCACTGTGCCATTGACAGCCATGCGGTCTCAGTCACGCTCCGAACAGAAGCATAAGAGAAAACTTTCCATCACAGAACTTGAAAGGGAATTCTTATAGCACACAGAAAACTGATTTTCATAGCTGCATTTTTACTTTTTAGTGTTTTGGCAAGAATATCGTTTTAAGTACGGAATACAAAGCCAACAGCCGTAATACTCGAGTTTCACTCTTAATCCTTAATCCCTCATCTGGCCAACGTGATGCCATTTCTTTTGCAGAAAAATAAAATAAAATTTGTATGTGCAATAATGCTGTGAATAACTGGCTTTATTACATTAAACTACACAAAAATGCAGCTATGTGATTAGTATTGCGTAAGTATATAAGAAAAATCCTTATTGGGAGACATTCTCAGGTACGCTAAAAATCTGTTTACATTCCGAGAATACTAAAGGTGGAACCTTGTTAGCTCACTGGCGTGGCATTTGCTGTACATTTTGTTAGGGGTTATGGACGGTCAGGAAGCTATTAAAACTAATCATTAATTTTAAATTTAACAAAGTTCATACCTGTGTATTTAGTCAGTTTTGTTGCAGAAATGGCCACTGATTTCATAAAATTTATTCCAAAGTCTTATTCCATTAACTAAATGAATGCTAAAAGGTTTTCAAGATTTTACACTTTTTTTTTCAATTTCTTATGGTAAGTGTTAAGAAAGTGTTACATTATAACTAGGACAGATAAGTGGAATTGGTGAATTGAATCTTGTACGTTATTTTAGTGTAACTAATTACGGGTATAACCATCGGTACGTTCAGCTCCTCGTTATTCTAGAGTTTTTACGAATGTGTTTTAAAATTATTTATACTATTTCCGAAAACGTATTTTTTCCTTGACCAGGAATTACAGGACTACTGTGAGCTTTTGGTTAAAGTTGCCTAAAGGGTTAGGCGTGCCTGTGGTAAAAAAAAAACAATAAAACAATAAAAACAGTGGTTACTGGTAAACGGGAGAGCTCAAAGTCATTCTCTGGCTTTACAGAAAATATTCACTTCGATTATACTTGCTGAAACTGAAGTCAAACCAGTTTCTTTACGCAACTAAAAATTAGTAAACGGTTTTAAGCGATCGGGAACTGAAAAAAAAAGTACGTGAAACCTATGACCACAATCATCATAAAACAAATTGTAAACATTCTCGTCCAGCAGTATATTTCAAGTGGATTCAGCATTGTTTTGGTGTGCACATATGGATGGCATCAGCTCCCAACTCCCTGTGCGTATTGGCTGGCGAAGCTTCTAGCATTCTGCTGAATGGACCTCTGACTGACTTGGTGTAAGAATCCAGAAGATGTTTTCCTGGTGACAACGTTGACACCTGATAAGAAATTTTTAGTTTCTTTGCTTAAATTCGTAGTTACTTTTTTTTCTTACTTAACAACATTTAAATTTAAAAACACTTAATAGCGATAATTTTGTTAGTGCGTTCAGTTAACGGTTGGTAGTCAAATAAATATAATGCCTCGTATCTGCTGCTTGCCGGAATAATTTTGTTTCTTCCCCCTCCTGGCTAGTGTGCTGAGGATGGTATTAAAATACAGTAAAAACAAATAAAATAAAATTGCTGAAAAACAGTTTGCACACTATGCAAATCAGATGTGCATTTTCTTGAGCCATTTAATTAATTTCAATGGACTTAATATAGTTACTTTCTTCAAAAACTACCCAGCACTCGGCACTTTGACCAAGAGTTTACAGTTGTAAGATCGACATTCCAGAACGTCTCCCATTAACAGGATTCATGAATAATATACAAAGAAAAAAATATTAAAAAATATTAATAAGAGTTAATGCATCTGTTATCGTCTATTATGTATGTGAGCGTTGTCCAAATTTGTCTACCAGGCTGGGCGCCACTAATTTCCATGTACAGTGTGTGTGTGTTTGTGGTGGCTGATTTACATGAGATCATATTCTTACTTAACATGTACTATTAACCATTCCGTGGTAACATGTCACCAATGACACTGTCGTAATGCTTTTCATCAGTCACATCTCCCTTATTTTTCTTCATAATTTTTTGTACATAATTATTATAAATATTGAATCAGGACCAACTGAGCTTTGAAGCAAATACTACGTCGTGGAGGGATTTCAATGTAAGTTGTCAAGGCTTCGGTGATTTAGGCGTACTTTTCTCGGTGTTTGTTGCACCTCCCACTTGCAGCTTTACTTCACCGCTGGCTGTGTCTTTTGCCTTGAAGTATGCATGTGTGTATGTTGTATGTGTGCTGTGAATAGGAAGTAGTGCTACAAAGAGACACTGAAGTGCAGTACTGGAAGGTGAAGCTACTGGTGAGTAAATTTGGTCACGAAAATGTCAGACTTGTAATACATCAAGAAGTAAATACTTTTCCACAGTTGGTCAATTATAAACGTTACGTCACATTAAAACAAAGAAACCAAAATCTAATTTTTCCTCTAGTGAATTTGTGAATATGAATAATTAAGGACAATACATTTTTTCGGTAGAGCAATATAATCTCACACAATACATTTGAAGTAATTAAATTAAGACATCGAAACTAGGTTTTTAAAAAAACGTAGCATTCCTTTTTTTTTTATTGACTGGAAGAAATAGTGCAATATTCATTAACGTGTGTATTGGTGGTTCTAATTTAGGAAATATTTTAAGTCTCTTCAAAATAAATACTGTAAATGTATTAAACACCCATGTGAAGCTAAAGCCCACCTCTTAAATCATTGTTTCTTACTACTGTATCTGAAAAATACTAACCTTCAGCATATACTGTACGCAAAAATGGCTTATTTTACACTTTCATTACCCAGAATAAAATAATTTAATTATTTGTTCAACCATCTAGATCCCGCGAGGTGGCACTGTGCTTCGCATTCCATATTAATGCAAGCACGCCATCATTACGTCATATAGCTTTGGGCACGAACATGTTAACATCATGCCCGTTATGTTTCTGTTTTTATAAATGTTTACCATTGCGAGTGTGAATTCTATGAATCTATCAATACTGACTGCATAGGCTATCCTTCCAAAATGCACCCACATCTTTTGTCCCACTGATTTCTTGGGGGGGGGGGGGGGGGGGCTTTTTGAGGTGGTCGCAGGGTTTTTTTTCAAATAGCGCCGCTCACAGAGGTGTCATGGACATGGGGATAGGCTTGAAATGTGCGTACATCATTTCACTTTCAGCGGCATCATTGACCATGAGTTGTGGCACCATTTTTCACTATAGTTTCCTTTTTTAATGACTAGGAGCTTTGCTGTCATGTATTAGTAGAAAATAATTATTTAAAAATCTAAAACAACAAATCAATTTTTGGTTTTTCGAACACTATGAAAAACCGACATAAAACTCGAATCGGTTGTGGTTTCGGTTTTCGACAAAAACCTAAAACTCTGTTTCGGATACCGATTTATACCTAGCGTACCTAAGTGTTTAAAATGTGATCAGAAAAAGCAAGATTTTTTATTCTACCCTGTAATCACGATATGTGTCCTTCCCAATATTTTCGGATGTTGGAGGAGCTGGGTTGGCGTCTGTTCTGTCTGCCTTCTTGGGCAAATGGGAGTGGCACTTACTAGTCGAAGTTGTTCTGCCTGTTCGTGGAACCATAAAACAATTTGCTACCTTTGAAAAACTAGTCGCCGTAGTGGTGAAAGAGATAGGAACAAACATTCAGTGGCTGGAAATAAAGTTGAACATAGAATTAATTGGCGACTGGAAATTTGGAGAAAATGATTACCAATCATACGTGGGTACCTTCCTTAATATTTATTAAGTAATTTGTTTAAACATTTACTTTGATTGTTCAACCATAGAGATATATATGAAGTGAAAAATGCTCAAATTCAAAGATCAAATACACGCATATTGAAAATTTGCGAAGTATAAACACTAAGGTTACACCAATACGATACTGGATCAGATCGGTTGTCGATATTGATAACCTAGGAAACATTCGTGATAACGACACCCGTTTTGCAGCGTTTTACTAAGAAAATCACCGAGTATCTACCTAGCTATCTTTGACCTGCTCGTTACTATTTTAAAATTCTTCATTAAATGTAAACAAATGACGCTCTGTGTCAATGCTCATCAGTATCGCGAATTTTCGATAGGGATTATCCGAAAAAGTTAATATTTTCAGTCCTCCTATCTTTGTCAGGCAGCAAGAAATGCGTGAACTACAGGTTACATAATTGTATCCACTCTTCTAGATGGATCAAATTCAATTGGGAATGAATCAAACCTGATTGAATTCGATCCATCTAGAAGAGTGCATACAATTATGCAGACTGTAGTTTACACGTTTCTTGCTGTATGACGAAGATAGGAGGACTGAAAATATTAATTTTTTCAGGCGAAACGAATACGGTTATTGATATTAATTTTTTCAGTAATGCCTATCGAAAATTTGCGATACTGACAAGTATTGACATTTTGAGTTTGAGCATCATTTGTTTACATTTATATTTCTATCACACAAAATAGAATGGTGAAATTCTTCGCTGAAATTTTTCATTTTAATAATTATTGGACTTTTGAACAAAACTACACTCTATTATGTTAGTTGATAAAATAAAATTAAACCTTCAATTTCGGAAGTGCTGGTACGGGCAAACTTTTTAAAACCGGATTGGTATTAGATCGGTAAAGTTGGTAATGGTGCAGCCTTAATTAACGTTCTAGCATCCGATTCTGCTGACCCTCCACCAATAGGACAAAGTCAGCATATATACTGACGGTTATTATTTTGCAGATAGTAAGAAATGAAATTTTAACACTATTTAAAATTAAATTTTTACTATCCTAAAATACTTACCTTCAGTAGAAGCCACCCACCTTCCCGTTTTCGCTGAACCTGATGGTTTAAAAGTGACATGATGTAATGGTGACGTGCTTGCACTAATATGGAATGCGAAGCAACGCCACCTGGCGGGAGCTAGATGGTAGTAGACAGTTGAACAAATAATTAACTTAATTTACTTTGGGCAATGAAAGCATAAAATAGAGATTTTAGCGTATATACTAAAGGTAAGTATTTGAGGATAGTAAAAACTAATTTTAAACAATTAAAATTCCGTTTTTCTGCTTGACTTGCATCAGCTAGACTTGCATCAGCAAGCTAAAAAGCAGAAATTACTGCTTGTATGGGGCTCCATTCTACTGAACGTTAGACACCCATATTTATGTCTATTAATGGCATGTAGAGAGATATCCACACAGGCGGTTTTGTTCTTGTTTGGGCTTATCATAGAGAATACTCTGTGAATGAGAGCACCTTGCTGGCGGCAAATTAACAGACTGGCTTCAGCAAAGTAAAAAGAGAAATTACTACTTGTATGGGGCTCTTTTCTACTGAAACTAAAAGCTTAATGCTGTGAAAAGAAAGATGGGGGGGGGGGGGCGGCAAACACCCACAAACTGCTATGTTCACTGACCCTTTTTTCCTCCTTGGGGTTAATAGTGGACTCCCTCCACTCTTCACACCAATTAAAAAGAAGCAAAATTTGGCCTTTCCGACATTGACATCATTCAAAAAGGTTTTACTGTATGTGAATGATGGCAGTACCCCCTCCCCCAAGTTTCTGTACAATTGGCCAGAAGTAAGGTTAGAAAACGGGTTAAACTTTATTTAACGCCCACCTCCAACTTTTGCCAAGCCCATGAGTGTTTTAATACGCAATTTACGGTATAATTTCACTACTGCAGTTCACCTCCAGTGCACAATATTGTGGAATTGTTCTTGGCTGAACGATCATTTTGTAATTACAACCAAGGTGCTGGCTTTTAATATTTGATACATTCACCTGAATTTTACTTGAGTGTACCATTATTTTATTATAGTAGAATTTGTTTTGAATTTTTGATGCACACATCATGGGTTTGTCCTTTTGTTATTCAACTGAGCAGGTGTTGACTTGCATTAGTCGTAATTTCTCTTGAAAATACTTAACACTGTCATTGTCTACTTGACCTCTCTACTTGTTTTTAGTGTTCCATTGGAAAATTTGGAAGCATTTCACTGATAAAGTGGAATGGAATGAACTGGCTTATTTTGCATTTAAACTCGTGTCATCGAAAAGGTGACAAGGCTAACAGAACAGCATATATCAAACAGAATTTAAGCAAGTTGAAAAAGAATCCATAAGACTTCTTGAATAAATTTTGTGGTTGGTTCTTGGCACTAAACAAATGGATCATGGAATAACAAATAACTGAGAAATAATTATAAGTAATGCCAAGTAAGGATTTGTAATTGTTGATACCATAGTATCAAAATGATTTTGTCGTAACAATGATAACAATTATTAAAAATAAATTACATTATGTTAAGCAGTTTTACAGCATCGTCAGTCTTAGGCATATCTTCGGGGTCCATCAGTTTCTTGTAAGGTATTTAACCTTCTTCCAACAATTCTACGACTAAGTTAGCATAGTACATCTTCATTAAAATAACAGTCTTACCACTTATAGAGCTTTGCAATTGTAACATCTGTTGTTCACTTGTCGTGTTTGGTTGTTAGAATGCTTTGTGTATTAAGTAACCTCTGTGCATGGTAATGTATTTTTCCTTTTTTTTACCATTGCTAACTGGCAGATTTGTAGACTTAACTGGTTGATGCCGGCAAACCCTATACTGCAACAAGTGTTTTTTCTCCCTTTTTCTCAAATTTTCTTTTTATACAGATTGTTATGCACGAAGAATTGCAGCATTTTGAGATCCTCAAAATGATGTTATTCTTCTTCGCGCATATTTGATTTACATTCTCTTCCCGGAATATCGTCAACTAAACCAAAAAAAAAGT
>JAHWFP010130168.1:19535-64393 GCA_023313725.1 Lithobius niger
CTAAAATGTTTTTGTTTTTACGACTGCGTTAACACAAATCTTTAGGATTTCAATTCGACGATGAAATGTTATTATTTAATTTAGTTACATCGAAGAAGTCTATTAGCTATAAGGAGGCAACGATGTTATAATTTGCCATGTTATTTAACTTACTTTTGACACTGAATCGAACGTTGTAAACAGTGGTCGTCAATTCTGGTACCGTTGCGGAGTTGAAAAAAGCGACGGACGGACGGACGGACAATGTCGTTGCAATAGTCTTCTCAGCCGGTACGGCTGTACAGAAGACTAAAAATCCGAAATCGGACATGGGGTTGACGAACCATCAGGATGACAAAATTAACCAATAGCAAGAGCCAAAAATCCAAACAGCAACGAGACGGTGAAGCCGTTTCTAATTGTTAAAGGCATGTGATTGTTAAACGATTGATTGTTGATGATAGTTATGAGCAACATTGTTTTGGGGTGTACGACTGTACGGTTATGGGCCAAGACCTCATAATAAAATTTTCAGGCCTTATTTTGTAAGGCTGAGTCGATCCCGATTACCGATTCGGAATGTCTCACTTAATTTGCAATATCGCATTTGCAATATCCGTAGAAATCGGGAGCGGTATATAAAATCCTGAGAGATCAGTAACAAACCAAATTGAAGATATTTTCACATTTCGTCGACCGATTTTGACGTTGGAATACACCACTTTCAAGGTTTTTTCACCACCTTTTCAATGATCCAAACCCCAACCAGGTGTCTCTTATTGTTTACAAATACAACGCAAATTTTTTAATTTTATTGGGGGATTTGCTATAGGCCAGTTTTGTTTAATGATCGGCTCGGGTAGAAAAAACGTGATCGGCCCAGTTTTATTATTTTTGTCATGTTGAGGTTAAATCCCAATGTGGCCAAAATTCAAACTGCAGAAAATGTAAGGGAAAGGTTCAGGGATAAAGAAAAACTAAAAGTTAAAGGATGAGTATATGCATTCACAGAGAGAAAGATACATCAATAACTTTTCCTGATAGTCTCCAGCTAAGTAGCAAGCTACCATGGCCGCTTTTGCCTGGTGGAGTGAAGTCACTACTTGTAAAGGCCGTTCCTTTTTAGCCAAACATTCAAACAACAAAGAAAGCGGAGCCCACTCCATTATGTCGTCAGCGAAAATGACGACGGCCCTAGTTTTATTTTACTTTATTTCCTTCTCTTAATCACCAGCCATACCCTTCGCATCGATCAGTACATTGGTATTGACACACGCGTCATATAGCTTTTATGATCCCCAGAGCATAACAAAAATCGATGTACTGATTAACTAGAAGCAGGCTAATTGCAGTTTTAGCTCATGCATTCATTACATGTAGTTCATTACATTTCTCAGCACAGAATTTCTGCCTTGTCCACAAAAGAATAAAGACAGGAAAAGTCCAGCAAAACCAGAGATACAGAGAGGGGCCAAATAGACAACTTCTTGTTCTTGGTCTTGGTCTTGTTCTGAGGATGTACCTTTCGTCTGTCCTCTCTACAGGTCAAACTATTTGTCCTGTAAAGCTGGTTCTTAGCTCATTTTACAGATATTGCTCCGTAGATGTGCCCTGTCCATAAGGCCTTTTCTGTCAAGTCGTTCAGGGGTTATGGAGCTCTAAACGACCAGATTGATTGTTTTACATTGTTTTGAACATTGTTATTATGCAACAATACCATTTAGCAAACACCAGCTGCAAGACATAGACTGAAGATTAAAGGATTTGTTTCCATTGTTAACACTAGCGATAGCCAAGTTAGTAAGGGCCATAGCTATTTACCAAACTTAAAGGCAGCGCAACAAAACAAACAACAAATTATTTATAAAGGTGTCACACATACCTCACCCCTCATCCACCACCACACCTATTTGTTACAATTCTCAAAGTAACACGGATAAATAAACAAAAACTTGTCGTTAAAAGTTAAAAGTAAGGGACTAAAAGTCAAAACCTATAAGGAACGCGACAAGCTTTGACTGTAAGGGTCTAGGTGTCGAATTTGGCCAGTAAGACGCTGCTAAGCATTAGACCCTTACTACCCGGTGATCATGTTAATGACTTAGTATGAAAAATTGGACTTAGCCAACAGCGAAAATCATACACTAGAAATAACGTAGTTCAGTAAGCCACCTTTATGCACTTACGTTAAATCGGAGTGGCATGACCCGGATTCGAACAAAGGTGGCTTACTGAACTACGTTATTTCTAGTGTGCGATTTTCGCTGTTGGCTAATTTCCAATTTTCTTTAATATTATTTCCAGCGATTTATGTCTATTTATTAATGACTTAGTAACTCAGACAGAATGGGTGTACACGCTTATGCTTGTAGCAGGTTGTCTTGCTTGGAATCGCTGCCATGTTACCAAACCGGAAAAAAAATGTCAACCTAAAGCAAAGTAGGTTTCCCACACCCCCACTATCATTGAATCATATCATGGGCCTTTATAGGACGATTTTGGACAGCTGTTCGTCAAAAAACGGGTAGTAAGGGTCTAATGCTTAGCAGCGTCTTACTGGCCAAATTTGACACCTAGACCCTTACAGTCAAAGCTTGTCCGTGTTCCTTACAGGTTTTGACTTTCAGACTCTTACTTTTTAACTTTTAACGATACGTTTTTGTTTATTAATAATGAAAGAGGGCGAGCGACCGCCAATGTCAAACAAACGGGTTTGGCCTGTTACGATCAGTAACAATCGAAATATTGCTTTAATAATGCTAGCTGTATTAGCCGACTTGAAGAGTTTCAGCGTCTAGAGTTTCAGAGTTTCAGGGGGAAGGGGTGGGGAGGGCAGGCGAGGGGTAACCAGGGGATGGGGGAATGGGTGAAATCTGACCATACGATGCAGAATGTAAGGGGGTAGGCCGCAGGGGAGTCCGGAAGAGGAAGCAGGGAGCAGTCGGCTCCCTTTTTATTCCATACTGCACACTAACGATTTCTCAGTGGCTACCGTCTTGCTTGCCATTTATCTGGGCGATTTATATGCAATGAGGTGAGGTTATAGGCACCGAGCAGTGGTGATTCACTGATGAATGCTCTCTCACACATTTACGTCTGGCGAGTAATTTTTTTCTGAGCGTAAATGGCTGCACTCCTGAGTGGCTACCACGGTGGTTTTTTCACTCTAGGAGAATAAAACCCCCTTACCCCCAAAAAATAAATGGTGTGGAAAAAATAGACAAAACTTTTGTTAGTTTGTGAAATACTTCCATGTCGTTTTTCATTAATTTTGTAAATTTATCAACACACAATGAAATGGAGGATTGTGGCTTCATGGCATGTTGACAGCTAGGTCATTAGTGCCAACCTCAGTCACAATCCAGTGGTCCAGAATGTCAATCTGCCGCAAATTACAGAGTTGTTAAACAAACTCCATATCTAGATCCTATCATACATCTGTACCTCCTGTAAAAATGTAAATACCCCGGACAGGAGGACCGATTCACTGCCCTATTAATCCACTAATTTTGGAGGAAAATGGTATTGACGATGAACACCATCAAGATGGCAACATTAAAGAAGCAAGTGATGGACTGTAAGTGGCCGGTGACAGTAATGACATTCAGGAGTGAATTCCCCTCCAAAGGAAACAACGTGTTAGATTGGTGTGACCAATATGTAAAAGGGCTAACACCACCTATTATTGGTGACTGCGGGGAACAACTGGGGCCCAACCTGGAAAGTACCTTTTATACCATTCAACTTATTGCCATCTTCTTTGTCCCACAAGGCTTGCTTAGCAGCATGCAACCTCAGACGAAGAATAGGAAAGGTGTCCAAGCGAACAAGGCTGAGATTCTTTTAGAGAGGACCAGAATGGGCCCCTTTCGCAGCTGCATGAGCGTGTTCATTCCCAGCTATCCCCACATGGCTCGGGAACCAACAGAAAACCAAAATCTTCTGCTGGCCATGCAAACAGGAAAACAGAGTATGAATTTGCTTTGACATCGGGTTCTAAGGCTTTTATGATGTCACGGAGTCCAGGGCACTCATGCAGTCACTAAAAATGGTAAAATGTATGCCCTGAAGACCAATGATCCATTCAGCAGCCTTACCGAGTGCTAAAAGCTCTGCCATAAACACAGACTGGGCTGATGGAATGCTTCATGGAAATCCTGGTGGAAACAGTTACCTCTCAAGCACACAAGTACAAAATGAACCAACTTCTGACTTCGACCAATCAGTGAACAGAGCCCGTATTCGACGTACTGATAACACAGTTGCAAGTGTAGCTGCACTCCTGCAAGTGCCTTGCGGGTGGAGTAGAGATTTTGGGAGGACTGCGAGATTATATGACCTTCAATTTTGATGGTTACTAACATTGGATTAGCGATGTCTGTTGCTGTACATTATAGAGTTATGCATCAAAATTCTCGTCAGAGGTGGCATAGATCAAGCGTTACGCCAGCCTCGTCAACTTCATAATCACTTGATAATTGTCTAACATTAACGTTAGTGTTGATTTTTCATTTTTCATATAAATGGTTTGTTAATAACTAGCTCCTTATTGGGAGGTAGCCATGTTGTCACACTGCCCCATTTGTTGTCGCTTTGGCGTTTGTGCTGTTGGTGCCCGTACTTTGATAGCACATAGTCATCTGTCAGCGATATCGTTATACATTTTTGGTTACTGATTCTATGCTGCCTGGGTGGTAGTAGGTAGCCATGTTATCACACTGCCCCATTTGTTGTCACTTTGGCGTATGTTCTGTTAGTGCCCATACTTTGATAGCTCATAGTCTTCCGTCAACAATATATATATCGTTATACTTTTTGTTGTTATTGATTGTTACTCGTAATCGGCACTACCTGTCACACTGCTGGCCCCTCGTCCTTCTTCATTAATACCCTGAAAAGAATGAAATTGCTCGCTCTATTTTTTAACAGCGTTTGGATTGGTTGTCATAATGACTGCATATCCTTACCTATAGCCTACCAAAAAGAAATGCAAAGAATGAACATGCTCACCTATCGCTTTAATTTGATGCTTTTGGATTGGTTATCATAATCACTGCCTATACCTGTCCGCGTACCCTTGCTTATAGCCTACTGAAAAAGAAATACAAAGAATGAACATGCTCACCTTATTGCTTTAATTTGATGCTTTTGGGTTGGTTGTCATAATGGCTGCCTATCCCCGTCTGGGCACCCCTAGCCTACACCCCACCTAAGAAGAAATACAACGAATGAACACGCTCACCCTATTTCTTTAATTTGATGCTTTGAATTGGTTGTCATAATGGCTGCCTATCCCCGTCTGGGCACCCCTAGCCTACACCCACCTAAGAAGAAATACAAGGAATGAACACCCTCACCCTATCGCTTTAATTTGATGCTTTGAATTGGTTGTCATAATGGCTGCTTATTCCCGTCTACTTACCCTTGCCTATAGCTGACCTAAAAATAAATACAAAGAATGAACATGCTCACCCTATCGCTTTAATTTGAAGCTTTTTGATTGGCTGTTATAATCAATGCCTATCCTCATCTACATCCATCTCGCGTATACACTGGCTAAGCAAATTATATTTAAAGATATTTTTAATCTAGAAACGATACTTTGCACAGAAATTGGTATAAACAATTAACGAGAAAAAAACGGCTTCGCCATTTAGAAAACAAACATCAGAACTCATATCACCATGGAATTCATATCTGTAAAAGGTCCTAAATAAAAAAAGAGATTGGGTTTTACTCGAACGAATCGACTATTTACGCCGAAGGGCAGATAGCCAAGAACTTAGTCAAGTGTGTATTTCAGCCAGGGGCGTCACTAATCAACCCAAAACTTAGGCTTAAGTGCATAATGAGTTTGATATCTGGCTAAACAAACAAACAGACATAGGATGTGATGTGAAAGTCGAGCATATAACAAACGTTTGCTAGCATCACTAATCAACTCGAAACATAAATATATGAATGATACAAAACTAATAATACACAGTGTTTTAATATACTATTGTGTTAAAAATATAGCTACCGTAGTGCTGTTATTAACTCTTGAACTGCACTGAGATTTACATTTGATGGGTATATCCATTCTAAAGAATAGTTTTGATTCATTTTTCCAGTTGCAGCAGCAGTGCCGCTTGCAAAAAGAGAAATCAGTGATTGTCGAATTGCTGAAATCGGCTGCAAGATTAACTGCATTGCCACAGGTCATTTGGATGGGTATTGTGATGATAATGGCGACTGCAGCTGCTTAACGTCACACATGATATCATCTCGTGGTAAGTCACAAGATTCAGCAAAATCTTGCAGGGAGTTTGGATCTAGTAGCTGTAAATGAACTGCGTTTTGCCTAGACGGCGTTCAACACCTCTGAAAGTGTCATCAACGATAGACTGTAAAACGTTTTGCACAAAACTATAGTTACTCTAAAAATAAATCAGCTATAGGAAAAAATCAGATAAAAGTAGGCTAACAAAACATTTTTCCTTGAATTAACTGTTAAACGGTATCATCACGAGCTTTCCTTTTCAAAAAGGTCTCCATGCAAGTTGGGAAATGTAATACCACCAATAACTCCATTACTAAAATGCTTGAAGGTCCTACTTGTTTTCGTGTAGAGGGTTTTCTTGCTCTGCCAATACCTGCACCGATTCGGCCTTCACAGACTAATTCTTTATTACTAACTTAATGTAAGTTATACTACATCTTTTTTTTATTGCTTGAACAACGCAATGCATTGTACTGTGGTTCTAACTGAATAAGTGTGGCTTATAGGTTATTATTGAGCAGGTTTTGTTCGACCATGAGGTAAATACCTTGGTTAACTATTGTTGTGTCCAGTTAATGATTGTTAGTTTTGTTAAATGAGTTTATCAAAGGGTCAAAGGGTTTTAACGAGCGTTAACCACAACCGGCCATCTGCCCGACGAAGCCCTAAGGCCCTATGTCTGCAACACCCGGAATGGATTCTCAGGAGTTTATTTTTTATATTGAATAATGCTGCTGCACAAAGACACTTTTAAATTAAACCTTAGGAGTGAGAAAGCAAAACTACTTATTAGAGCCCCATCTTGCCATAATAGATTCATTTTTTAAACCTTTTATAGAATTTTACACTTTAAGTGAAAGATTTGTCAAAGTGTCCAGCGGTAGGTACAACTACAAGAAATTGTGAGAAAAGGTGTAATAAATGTAACTATAAAGAAAAGACCCTCTCTCCCACGACATCCAGGTTTCACTCAAGCCGAGAAACAGCTTACAATTGAAAGAAAGTGGAGGCTATTGCTAAACCAAGGCCATTTCATTGCTAAACCAAGGCTAAACCAAGGCTTCTATTCCACTACTTGGTAGCAGGAAAAGTGGTTTGTGGCAAGTTGCAAGTGACTCAAGTTTCTACGTTGCTACTTCATGTTAACATCGAGTCATCAGCTTGGTGGCCATTCATTTCATAGTTTTGAAAAAAGTGAACTTTGCTGACGAACACCGTTTCTGTAATTCAATTTTAAACAACGTATCCCCATTACGAATGAGAGGATGACGACTTTCAAACCAACGGTGCTTACGAACTCAATCTCAATTTTGGTGTGGTTGCCTTTTCAGCCAATAGTTAGACAAGAGACCGGATTTCTGTCCCCCACCCCGTAATTGGGCTGGTGAGGAAGTTTCGAAGGAAGGGAACTTTTTTGAAAAAAAAAAGGATTTCTTATATTTTTTCTTGCTTTTTTTAAACGTCGGACCGGGGTAAGTGGCATTTCTGCCCTCCCGTTTCCCAAAACACTTACCATTTCGGTGTTTTAAATCTCAATTATTATATTATATAAGTAAGTCTTAAGTGGATGGAAAATATCTGCACGGGAGTTGCTCAATCCAGTATTCAGTAGTGATTGGTGCTAATGATTAACTTTTATGCAAAGAATTAGATGAAAAATGTGCTTATCCGACCATGAGCATTAGATGGACCCGTAGACAGAATGTAAAAGGAACTTTTGATTAAATAGTAATTTAACTAAATCATGTGTAAAATTCAAAGTGGTCTAGGGTTAAGCATTGAACAGATAAACCATGAGCAAATGAAGCATATGTAGCATACAAAAAGCAGACAGTTCGCAACTCATTCGGCTTTGCCGAAAATATCAGTTTTTCATTTCATAATTATAATCTCTACATTATTTAAAAAAAAGTTTAGCTTGGAAACACAATGCAAGCACCTATTTATGAAAACAACATAAAGTAAAGTTAGGATATGATTGCGAACTGACAACTTTATTTGAAGCAAAAAATAACAAAGAACACAATGCAATGTAGGTTCCACGATTGATCACTTCACTGAAATAAACCGAGTATTGTTTTGCTAAAACACGTGAATGTCTCCAACTGGTGACAGGTGCTAAAAATCAGATTGTTTCCTTGCCCACACGAACACAGCGGCCGACTCATTCCTGACTACTGAAGTTCGGACGTAGATCTGTCCATCTGTTAAGAAGATACGACAAATATTGCTTATTTTCAGTTGCATTGCTGACTGGACTTCAACAGCTTAATGAACTCTAAAACAATCTATACGTTTGAAGTGGTTCCGATTGCGTTTTGTAATGAATTAGCAATTCGTTTGTTTGTCCAGCAATTCGTCGATTTTAGAGCATGATACCATGGCTGGGGGAACTGAGGCTTAATGGCGCATTGACAGCATGGTCATAAGTGGACAGCATGTCAGTGCATGGTCAGCATGGTCAGTGCAGTTGTCCGGGTTGCCACTTCCTTACACATTGCAGAGATGTTAAAAAACATATATAGATCTTATCATACATCTGCACCTCCTGTAAACATTTAAAAATCCTGGATAGGAGGGCAGACTTATCGCCCTATTGACGAACTATGTCCCCTGAAAGACGGAAACGGTGATGAACAGCATCAAGATGATGACAATCAACATGCATGTAACGGACTGTAAATGACAGTTGATATCAATGACAGTCTGGAGGGATAAGCCCCTCAATATGAAGCCATGAGTAAGGTAGCAATGTAGGCACCAATGATATGGTGGGAGCAATACTAAGCTTTACTAGATTGATCGGAATTGGCTAGCATTTATACAAAATTTTTTACAAACAGGGTAAAATATAAATCAGGCTTTTTGATATAAAAATAATATACTTAATAAATATCGGAATGCGTAACTTAAAAATTACCGCTCATTAAAAACTTTTTTGGCACAAATGCAACTGCAATTGATAGTGCTAAAATCTGCCTCATGATGGCGTACCAACTTGATGATCCCGATAACGAAATTACAACTCAGAAGAATATTTCAACGAAGCTGCTAAGAGTTTGCTTTTTATGGTATTCTAGGTTCAACATAGTAATGCTTTACTGTTGAACGTGTGATACTACCTGAAAGTTGTCAATTGCAGGGAATAAACAATGTTGTTGGTAATTTGTTGCATTACACAACGCAAAGCCAATTGCGGTTATCAGCTTTAGGTTATCACGGTTAGATAATATTAAACCCAATCTTCCCAAACCCAATTATGCTATTAATCCTTAACTATTTATTCACATTACCTTACTTTCATTTGCATGAACGCGATTTTCAGATCTTATAACAAGATTGGTGTATTCACTAATTGATTAGTGACTAGGGGAAGCTTGATAGCATGGCCTTTTACAAATATTGGTGGTTCGAAATGTAATAACAAACGTTTAGTGACGTATTTGAGTTGCTAAGGAGTGAGAACTGAGAGAAAGCAATTTTGATTTTCTGACGAAGTGATGTGAGGAAGTCGTGGCCTCCATCACAATATAGGACAGATGGAACGTCAATTTACAAGCGAAAAATAAATTATAGGATATTTACAGAGACACGAATGAAAGTGTGAATTATAAGGAGTTGCAGTAGCTACAATAACATAATTGAAAGCATAAATGTCCAGATGAAAAAAATGTTACAGAACAGAAGTAATGAATATGTTTCTTTGGAGAAATTCCATCTTTCACTAAACCTTATCCAAACACGGTCTTTGACTATTCTTTAAAGAAATGTGAGAAACGGGCAGGGTCATGCTCACATTCTTCATTCTGTTATTGTCTTCAAGCATTGGGCCATGCCTAATCTTAGTAAAGCAACTGTTAGTGGTCGTATATTTCCCAACATGTGAATTTTTTGGAGTGGAAAACTCATGGCAGTAGGTTTAACATTTCTTGCGAAAAAGTTTTTTTGTTTGTTTGTTATTCGTAGGTAGACTAAAGACTTGAGATCAATATCGCACAAAAAAGACAAACATTTAAATAATGACGGGTTTTCCTACACCCATAAATATACTCAAAGAGACTATAGTGAATTTAATGCAAATGAAAGACATTTATGTATAATAAAACTTGCAATAAATCAAGGTTTCGACTTTACGGAAAAATGTCAAAAGACATCTTTGGAATATACTTTGTATTTGCTTAACTGTAATTAATGAAACACATAATAACATTTGCAATAAATCGAGGTTTGCACTGTAAGGAAAGATGTAGAAAAGTATCTTAGGAATATAGTTCATTTTTACTAAATTTTACGTCTGGAACGACTGAGGCCAATATTTGTACGAACGATGCTGAAGAATAGTATTGCACAGTTTGTTAATTTTTTTTCATTAAAAAAATGATGTTGTAACGCGACAAAACCTATCCTATATCATTTTCATAGTGCATCTGTTTCATTTGGATATATTTTTGCTTTCTTCTCTATAAACTAGGTTTGACCTTTCAACTTACAAACATAGCTGGGGAGCGTCAACGTAATTTCTATTCGATTCCACGGAAAATATATTGTTGTAGAATAATAAAATTACATGATGTTTCCTTTGATTAACCTATGCTATGAATTCAGAAAATAAACCTCGCACTAAGGTGGAATTTTGTTTAAATGGCTTGCTTCCATGTCCACTTTTCCATCTGGCTTAGTTTTACAACATTACACCAGTACACATGATTGCGGCAAACAATTTCTCACACACCCTATTGGAAATCCTACTGGAATTTTTTTACTGGACCAGTACGAATTTTTCTAATGGACCAGTACTACTTACTGGTTTATGGAATACTGGACCAGTAGGGTATTAATACTGGTCCTGTAGCTAGGACCAGTAGAAAATTATTACTGGTCTAGTAACAATTGTGCACTGGACCAGTAGGATCTTCTTACTGGTCCAATAGCCAAGATGTACGGGACCAGTACGGTTTTCCTATAGAACCAGTGATAATCTTGTACTGGTCGAGTAAAGCTATATTACTGTATCAGTAGACTTCTCTAGAAAAAAAATTGCGTATTTGTATACCATACTATTAATTATTACAACTGATTACGCCTTCTCACACAAGCATTTGTAAATGTCATATATATGTTGTAGATATGCGTAAATCAGGTGAGGGACATCTCTTTTAATAAGGGGTGTTCAACAAAAAACTATTGCGTGTGGTATGAAGGGTGAAGTTTCCAACTGCACCCTGGTTTTGTCCGAAATTTTGAATTTTTGAACTACCTACTTCGCAAAAGGCATGTTTGTTCTTCCCGTCAAGGATTGACACATATAATTTGGTAATAAACGTAATTTTCTAATGTTCTAATAGCAATTAACCAATGGAAAGCAAGTAAATGTCAGCCACCAGCCAATCATGCTTTTTTTAAATGGTTAAAACGAGCAATGATTATTTTCTCCGTAGTAAAATCATAACAGCATAGTTTTTTAACAGTAAATTTTCTGAATATCAAGGTATACAGGGTGGTGAAAAAGTCTGGCCACAGCAAACATCTCACGAAATATTGGTCGTAGAAGGGTAAGGTTGATGTGCTGAAATGTGTTACGTGTGGCGAATTCCATGGCATCAACAGGAATGACATTGAATCACCTTATCAAGGCCATTCATTCTTTAGTTTTGAACCCTAACAGATATGACATAAAAGTAAATTGCCAAGAATGTGCGGGCTGACAAAGTTAACCTCACACAGAAAGAAGAAATGAAATAGCTTCATAACAAGTGCTATAAACAAAACAAGAAAGACATTGATGTGAAGCTAACAAAGAGTAAGCAACCAATGCGTACCCCTTTTCCCTATATATACTCATCCAATATTTATTGCAACATGTACTATTAGCATAAATGAAGTATTGCTGAAAGTCATTTCACAATTACGAAGTCATGGTCAAAGCATGCCAACTATACTATGTGATTAAAGGTAAATCACTCCTACAGTAATAATACAAGCAAAGTTTGCTTCACTGCAATTCCTTGTTTGTTTTGTTCGTAACTCCTGTAATTATGAAGCTATTTCAGTTCTTCTTGCTCTATTAGGTTTATTTTGTCAGACCGCACAACTTTGCAATTGACTTTTATACTGTATCTGTTAGGGTTCCAAAAATAAAAAGTGGATGTTCTCGATAGGGTGATTCAAGGACATTTCTGTTGATGTCATGAGACTTACCACATGTGACATATTTCAGCATATCAACCTTACGGTTCTAAGAGCAATACTTCCTGAGATGTTTCCGGCATTCAGACTTTTTGACCACCCTGTACTTCGAAGCTGGAAAAATGCCGGGCGCTTCAGCGAGATATTTTTTTTTTCATTTTCGAAATATAACGATTGCCTGAGAAAATTTATCCTTACTTAAAACTAGGCTTGAGCTATAATTTGAATGAGAATATACCATCTCCTTTAACAATAAACTTTAAAATAAAAACTTCTGAACTTGCATAATACTGCCAGATGTGCTGTAGCGATTTCTTGCATAAATTCATAATTCCATTTTGAAAAAATTACGAAAGTCTACAAATTGTCGCCAAAATGCAGTAATTGATTAGTTTAGTGTTTGTAGGAATGTTTTTTTTTCTACCTCCGCTTGGGTGGACAAAGCAGTCTTTATTTCCACAACGATCTATCATAAACTTGCCAAAAGTAGCCTAAATCACTGTGAAAGCAGACGATTGTTATAGGCAGACACCGGCAATGGCTCATCAGACAAATTAAAAACGTATTTTATTTTTAAAGAAAATGTTGTGTCTGGCAATTAATGTAAAATACGCTCTGCAACATTACTAATTTTTATGACATATTAATAGGTTATTTTCAACTATTTGTGTTCAATTTTTTATAGCATTTAGTTTTTGACATATTGCAGTTGTTACTGATGCCACAGTTTATTGTTAGAATATTAGCAGGGATTAAGAGCACTATTTCTTCTTTTTTTTAACCTCCGGCAGAAAAGTGACGATAGGTTTTTTGACCATGGTCGGGTTAGCCTATCGTTCCGTCGGATCGTTCAGTGACTATGGTAACCAGAGAATATCCGAGCTTTGTAGAAACCATCTCGCATTTCAACATGATGATTCTGGTGTGTCATTATTTACTAGAAATTTATTAAATGTTGTTCTGTCGCATTTGCCCTAAGCAGCTAAAACTACAATGATAGTCGATTATTATTGTTAAAATATGATGGAGGGGTAAGCCTGAAAGTTTAATCTAACAAAATATGGCTGGTCGTTTAATAGGTGTCAGCGAGGCGTGATTGGCTGGTGGCTGGTGTTACTGGTTTCCAACTGGTTAATTACAGTTAGAGAATTATGAAATTATATTCTTAGATTAAACTATCAGCTTCATATCTCCACTTTGTTTTTCAATGGAATCATCCGATTTCCAGGCCTCTGCCACATAACGAAAGTATGACAGAATTATATTTCGTAGGCCTAAACCAATTTCTGATCATGTACGACCAACCTCATAGTCGAGTGACGCCTGACTTGGCTTCCTAGCAATGTGCGATTAATTTCCACCAAACTGCATTAGGACATATTCATGGAGAAAAGGCTACGCCTCAGCGGACGCCGACAGCTTATTTGGTGTGGAAAAGAAAGCAGATCATCCAGCCACGTGTTAGCTGTCGTATGTCAGTTTCGAAAGGAAGCTAAAAGAGAAACGCGATGCTCACTCGACAATATACGACTTTATGGGAATCAGACAATGTGGTGCTAGCCACACAATATAACATCACGATAAGCATGGTTTTTGTTGCATTAGAACACACAAGTGTCAATTAAATTAGTCTGTTAGTCAAGGAAAACAGCGAAGTGGCCACTCGTAGGTGGCAGTAACTGGTCCGCCATTTCAATATCCCAGAACGTATCTCGACAGATCCAGCTCCCGACCTGCATTCCATTATGCGAAGGCGGTTTTTTCCTACTCCCAACAGACGGGAGAACCGTGCGCTGAATGAACGATTCGCATGTGGAATCCCGTGTGGGGTGTTGACATAAGCAAACAAGCTGACACGTATAAGCCGTAAAATTCCTTTCAAACACCCCACCATGCGTCTTCTCTAGGTATTGCTCACTGACTACAAACCAGCCCTTAGGCCTAATCGCCGTTAATATTCGAAGCATTGCATCGCGGCGTAAGCAACTTTTTCCAAAAGTTTGTGATGGAGCTCTGGGAAAATAAAACTAGTTAGGAGACGGTATATTCTCTTTTCTAATGCATCTCGAGTGTAGTAAGAAACTATACATGTTCTCAGCCGTTCATCACATCCCCGAGCTGATGCAAACACCTTGCATAAGTTGCCGCATTTCTTCAGTTTCGGAATGCAACTCGGGATGTGAACATTTATCATTAAAAAATGTGCGCATTCGTGATAATACATACTGACAAAATTAATGGCATACGGGACCAAATTCTTCTCAGGCTACAATATCAATTAAACGAAACTGTCATTTGTGTCATTGTGACAACGGTATCAAAGCAGCTTTTAATTTTCAGTACGAAATTTGCCTTATTGCCTTTGAGGCCTTTGCTTCGTAACTCAAAATCTTGGCTTGCATTGTATTATTTACAGAAAACGACACAATAATCTGCATTGTGGGAGGCGATTTGGCTTGTCAAATCAATTGTATAGGAGCCGTACTTCATGGATATTGCGATGAAGACAACCACTGTATTTGTAATGGACCATGATGAAGACAAAAATGTATTAGTAGCCACCCTTCTACTACATAATAATGTATGAGAATGTAATTAAGGAAAGTACCACTTAATAATTAAGAATATACAGTGTAGTCCATAATTAAAACAATGAAAACTTTTTCCGAGTCCAGGTTTTTTTTTTAGTTCTTTTAAGAAAACGAGAAATTGGCACCTCTTTTATGGATCGAAAATCCCAAGCTGATTCCGAAATAGTGGACCAAAACTTTTATCATAAAATAAAAGCTTTTTGAAGGTCCCCATAAAACAAATCAGCTCCCACGGTAAAGTAGGCTGAGCTATGCCACTGCCTAGCCAAAATGATCAGCCAGTGAATGTTAAATGAAACTAGGAAAGAAAGCTGTACCGAAAGAGATTTTAATTTTATTTCCACTACTGTTTTTTTTTTATTGGGATGTTGTGTTGAGCACCTAGTCAGTGGAATTTAAGTCAACAAAAATGCTTTACAAAGGGGAAGGAATCCAGAACGCGATAGTGCTTCGACCTTTATGTTCAATTTATTGGCTTTTACGTACAGATTATTGGATGTCAGTGGCGTGTTATTCGTGGCATAAACTATTCACGTCATGTCATTAGTAACACTTGCTGTCTAGGTTTAGTAAAGATCAGCCTTGGATCTCTTTGTTTAGGTTTTAACTTTGAGACCTCGTATTGCCGTCAAAAGTGAACATTTTTGGGTAACAAGAGCGGGAATAGGAGTTGGAGGCACTGAGGGGCATTGGGAGATTTGACGTGCGTTACATTGCTAGCTTGATTTGTACTTCTAAGAATAACTTGTGCACCAAATTTAATTTTTTTTAGCAATATCTACAAGAATTTGTTGGTCAGGCCACAGAGAGGAGAACAGGAGGAGGAAAGCAGTGGGGTGCCTTGGAGTATCTCTAGGGGGTTCCATAGCTCGTTCGATTTGTACTACTGTGAAAGACTTGTGCACCAAATTTCAAGGTTTTAGCTCAATTTGCAATAATTTGTTGATCAAGTATCAGGAAGGGGGAGAGCCTGGGAGAAACTTGGGGATATTTCATGGGGTTCCATGGCTGGTTCGATGCATACTGCTAAGAGTAACTTGTGTGCCATAATTCAAAGTTTTAGCTCGGTATGTAATAATTTGTTGGTCAAGCAACCGGGAGGGAAAAGAGGAGGGATGCTGGGGGATGTTGAAAGCTCTTGGGGTATTTCATGGAAATCTATGGCTGGTTCCATTTGTACTGCTAAGAAAGGCTTGTGTACCAAATTTCATGTTTTTAGCTTGATCTGCAAGAATTTGTTTCCCAAGCCTCGGGAGGGGGCACAAGGGGGTGTAAGGGGTGCTGGGGGTCTTGGGATAATATATAGGGGCCCATGGTTGGTTCGATTTGTAGTGCTGAGAAAGACTAGTTTATCTAATTTCATGTTTTTAGCTCGATTTGCACTGCTCAGAATGACTTGTGTACCATATGTCAGGCTATTATCTCGATTTGTAAGAATTTGTTGATCAACACCCAGGGAGGGAGCACGGGTGGGGGGGGGGGCGCGGGATTTTGGAGGATATGTCATGGGGGATCTATGGCTGATTCGATTTATGTTGCTAAGAATGACTTGTGTACCAAATTTCATGTTTTAGCTTGATCTGTAAGAAGTTGTTGCCCAAGCCTCTGGGAGAGGGTACGGGGGGAGGGTAGTAGGGGGAGGTCACTGAGGGCCATTGTCGGTATTTCATGGGATCCATCACTGGGTCTATTTGTACTACTAAAAAAAGACTCGTGTACCAAATTTCACGTTTTTAGCTCGATTTGCAAAAATGCGTTACCCCACTTAATGATTACTTCCTAGTACTCTACAATAATAAGTGCTGTGCCGACGAGAATACTGCAGTCGCATAAAAATCGTGTTCAAAATGCCTTGGTTGGTGTTAATACCTACATTTTAAGTTATATACATTGAAAATCGGTTCAATGGTTCTTTTTACAGGTGAAAGCAAAAGTTCTAGCCCATTTAGCTTTCCGTCTCAAGAATATTGTAATTACATTAAAATAGCCTGTGAAAGGCCCTATGCCTTGTTCATACATACGTTTTAAGCTATAGAACTTGAAAATCGGTTCAGTGGTCCGATCTCCAGGTGAGGGCAAAGAGTCCCAACAACAACCAGAACAAGAACAATAAGAACAACAACAACAACAAGTAATGGCTATACTGTGGACGCGGAACGGTTCGATTGTTGCCATTAAAGTGTGTAATGCAGTGAAATAGTTACGACACGACCTCAAATACCGAATTTCGTTGGTCTATGTCAATTCTGGGCGGAAATACAGGAGGTCAAAGTTTGACGTTTAACGTGGACGTTCATGCTAAGGCTTGCATAAGGCTTGCATAATTTTAACATAGTATTCTCAGGGATGTCAATTTCATATCATTACCATAAATCCAGTTTTTATAACAAATAAAATATTACCACAATTTTTGTGGTAAGTAAACACAGTGAAAGTGGATAAAAGTTTCAAGTAAACTTTTTGTCAGGCTAATCTATTACAGTGTTGAGGAGAAAATACGTTCTAGCAGTACAGTGGATGAGGTTTTAATTCCGTTGACCTTGTAAAGCATATTGGTTGATTTGATGCCGCTTATCAGTGGTGCCTCAGAACCTCTTCCTCCCCCCCAGCCCAAAAAATTAAAAGTAACAACAGTAGAACTAAAATTGAACCACTTCTTGCTGCCTCTTTCTTTCATAGTTCTTTATTTTGTTTAATATCTTTTGAGCATTGAGTGTTTGAGCACTGAATAGACATCGTGGCTGAGTGGTGGCATAGCTTAGCATGGTTGTTTGGGGGGAACTGATTGGATTGATTACTGAAATGGGGTGCTGGCAAAGCCCCTGGCGGCTGTACCAACCATGGTAGTGCGAGAGAATCGACGCTTCTTCAAAGGCTTATGGGATATATTATGGGTGTTATCTCGGCTCTCTGGTTTTGTCCCCAGCTTGAGCCGTTTAACCACCCTTGGGTGGATTTAACTCACTATGTTCCCTTACGATCGGAAATACACTCTCTGCTCACCCTACCCGAACCAGGAGATCCGATGAAAGCCCATCACCTATTTTCCTTACCATATCCTACTGCATATATTAATTTCCTCGCACACTTCATGCTCTTTCTGTATATAACAATATCACGTGTAAGTGAATCATTTTCGAAGATTAGCACAGTTAGCGTACTGCTGCAATATGGAGCTTACGAGTAACCGTAAAATTTGCTTGTGTTCTTGCCCGATTGAGAAATAAGAAATTGCCCCTTCAGACAACAACGAAAATTGTAACACTAGGACTTTTGGAACGTCGTTTAAACTAGTATTGTCTAAGAAGGGGCAAGGCAGCCTGATGGATATTTTGTCTCTGATTCGGTCCTGACCTCTGCAATCCCTAACATTTTCGGGAAGAGAATGGCCTTGTGATGTCTCGTGCTCATTTCGATTGTCTTACGTAAAATATCCTGGGAATTTTTAATGGGACTTAACTAGCAAAATAGCCCTGTCGCCCTCGGGCACCATGAATTCGGTTGTGAGTCCACAAACATCCAAGGTGTTGCTAAAGCAATGTGGATAGATTGCGAAGTTTTCCTTGAGCAAACCAAAAAAATGAGGAAATGTCCCTTCGCCAAAAAATGGTAAGCTCCTTTTTGTTACGGTTTGTTGATGATTTTAGGGAGCACGAACCCAAATTGGGTTATCTGCCACATGACGATAAATTCAATTAGTTTTTGTTACATTGTGTATTCATAAACAATTACCCACGGGCTTTGTTTAAGAATGCCTGCGGTTTTCGAGCATATCCTTTACTTATGGGTTTGAACACATTATTCACAGCGCTACAAAAATGCAATGTCAAACCAGGAACAACACTGTCTTTAAGCATTAAATGCTTGATTCAGAATTATCCCTTCACTGCACAAGGAAATTACACATCGACGATTGGTCATTCAGCAAGAGAGCAGTGACACGACGTAGTATTATTGTAAATAACTCTATGCTGGAGCCTTAATGGGTTAGCTGCAAGGGGCAGTGCAGAGAGAAACAGAAGGGCGTCATGCTGAAGCCGATGCTGTTAAGAGTGGATTTCTTAGACCTAAAACGCGCGATTTTTTTTGTTGGAGAAACAACGTTATTTTAAGCCTAAGAAATCAGCTCTTCCGTTGTTTTCCTTCCATTTTTATGTAGTGCACCTTGTAGTTGTGTTCTCCAAAACCCATACTGGTGCCAAGCTGGAGCGGCAAATGGCGGCAAATGTCACTGCTCTATAGGGCAGTGACATAACATAGTATTACTGTGGATAACTCTATGATGGAGCCAGTAACTGGGTTAGCTGCAAGGGGCACTGGAGGGAAAAAAGAAGGTCGTCTTACTGAAGCCATTGCTATTAGACTGGATTTCTTAAGCCTACAACGCACGATTTTTGTTGTTGGAGAAAACAACGTTCTTTTAAGCCTAAGAAATCCGCTCTCAAAGCACTGTCTTGACTAGAAGTGCCGTTTTTTCCTTTTACATTTTAATATAGTGCACCTTGTAGTTATGCCCTCCAAATGGTATCTCGTAGCCAAAATGACGTCACTTGACGCTGCTCTATAGCGCGCGTCTCTGAATAATTGCTGGTTTTCAAGCTGCCTTATCGCTCGAAAAACCAATCGTGTATCTGCATTGTTGCTTGATTCCGACTGCCGCATCCCCAAAAGGGGACGAACTTTCCATTCATCCAAGACGTGTAAAAGAACATAGAACAATTATGCTTTCAGCGTATGCATTGTTTTGTATTCAATAACAAATCTATTCTGGTCTATTGTCGGCTCAAAAGGGCATTATAATGGCTAACAACTTCAAACCTCGATACATTAAAACAATGCCCCCGGATGTTTACTCATGCCCTATGGCTTCTGGGAATTATTCTTTAATGAAACCCCAGTGTGCTAGGATGCTCATGTCTGTGCATTGTTGCTTGATTCCGACTGCCCGCCACAACCGCTCAACGGAACATTGACATTCTTCTCCTTCAGCCACCTAGAGTAAAGAAATTTCAAAGAATGATGTGTTCGCCAAATGCATTTTGGACATTCGGTAACAAAGCTAAAGAAAGTGCTAGAGCATTATCGGCTGAAAAGGGCATCATAATAGCTAATAACCTAAAACCTTGGTACTTTAAAATATTGCCCATGAACGTTGTGACATTCTTTATCCTTATGACATCCTTATGACATTGCTTTATAATGCTCTGGGATTTCGGTCGATATCCTTTAATTAAACAACACTTGACCCTAAACGGCCACTAAACCAACAATGGATAAGATTCAGACGGCAGGAATCTGAAAAGCTAATGTAAACTGCTGTAAACAACGACACTTTTGCAGATAAAACGCCCTTATACTGATAAAATCGAGAAAAGTCACCAGATACCAGTATTTTCTCATCATATAACTATCTAAACCAGGAGTCCCATAAAGGAGAACCCATAAGGCTCGATGCAGTTTCCATGATAGCACTACCGCATGTTCCATTTCTCGTTCTGGGTCGCAAGCCCAAGCTGACAAATATGGAACGGTTGATCGTAACTATTTTCTGGGATAATCCACGTTAACAATCAACTGAATAGGTTTTCACACAATAGATAGCTGCGAAAAAACTAATCTTTTTGCTACGACTAGTCCAGGCACGACGCGACGAAGAACATGGCTTCTTCAAGCAGAGACCGATAGGGTAAAAATCACGTGATTATCCTCCTGAGCCGACTTTCACGTGTGTACCGGAAAGTTGATGCCTTTTAGCGTTGCTTTATTAAAATAGGATACAAGCGATGTTGAATCAACGGGCCTAAGGCCGGGAAACGAAACCCACAGCTTGTATCCCAGACTACCTGGTGACAAGGGCTGCAATACGAAGCGATACATACAACATGGACATTCCTTTATTTATTAGCTCCTTTCAAAACCTAAAAGTTTAGCAAGCGGCACCACACTGTAAACGAAGAACAAACAAACGAAAAGCATGTGTTCGCGTGGAGCGCCATTGCAAACAAGCCGACCGAAAATGTACGTTGTTAGGTCGTAACGAAGTTAGTATATTGCTCTAAGTTGGGACGTGGGAGAATGGGAAGTTTCTCAGTTACGATATTCGCTGAAAAAGAAATTCGGATTCAAGCAGAAATGCCTAGACGTGTAGAAAGGCGCGTGCTGCTGCATTTGTTGCTATCTAACAAGAATAGGAACATTGCTACAAACCTGTAAAAAGGCTATACACATGCTATAAACAAGTTACGCGCATCCACTTCAACTCAGATAATGCATAGACATCTCTTTCATTCGTGAATAATTCCTATAGGACTGCTGCGGTTTAAAAGTGACAACCCCACCCACTTTACACCGACTGAATTTTCAAAACTACTTAATAAAATTCCACTTGTACACAACAAGGCCATACCAAAGGCTTAGTCAGGAGTGTTGTTATATTCCGCAGAGGAAAAAAAAAACGATTTTTTTTGTTGTTGAGCTGAGCACACCAGCTATGCCAGGTGATACTATGCATGTACGCTGGTTAAACAACATCCTGATTAAGCAAAAAATAATGAAACTTACTAATCTAATTTAAATTAAACCGTAACTAGCTGTACCCCCGGCGTAAGATACACCGGTCTAGCCAGTTCCTGCATGCGTGAGCAAAATATTTTGCTGGGCAGCATGAAATGAAAATGATCAACAGCCCCTTCCGCCTTGTCGTCTCCTCCTGTGAAGTCCCCTGCCCCCCTCCCGCTACATTCTCCCACTGTATGATTCGATTACCCCCCCCCCATGTGGCTCCTCTTCCCCTCCCGCATTCTCCATTGTTTGGTCTGAATATCCCCATCCCTCCTGCTTCTCCCTTGGAACTCCTACTGTTTTGTTTTCTTAGGGAAGTAAATGTCTTTTTTCAAGTTGGTTCTAATAGCTAACATTATTAAAGCAATATTTCGTTTCTTAATGATTGTTACAGGACACAACCGTTCACATTGTCGGGCGGTCATATTTTATCTTTGCTACCGTGGTAAGAATGAACCCGCTCGCCCTCTTTTTGGTAGTTACAGGGCCCATCCTTGAAAGTATTAAACTCGGCTGTAATGGCCAGCAGATTTCTGATTGTTACAGACATTGTCGGCTGTTCGCCCTTTTGCTTTGTTCCCTAACAATCCTTTTAGCTCTGCGCCAGAACTAAGTCTGCTCCTAAGCGAAATAAATATGTAGATGCTTAGTATGAAACTCAACACGAAATACTTCTAAAAGAAATGAACAAAAGTCTGATCTTACACACGAAATCTGCCACAGGTAATTGGCTAATTCGCTATGTAACCTGTAATTTTCTTTTTCTTTGTGCAATTGTTTTAAATTTGTTGTAAACAACTGTTATACAACGACACTCTTGTGACGTTTTACAAGTGTTACCGATGAATTTACTTAGTTTCTTTTTGTCAGATCGATAAATTCTGTGTATTTGTTGAAATAAATGAACCACCATACACAATTACCCAGGTACTTCATAGAGGTTCTTTCTTTGCACCATAATAAATAAAATTAAGCAGTATTGAGAAATAGAATAGAACTAATTGTACTATGTTATTTTGGGCTAGCTGATTTCTGCATACCTGAGCAAATTACTTTACTGGGGAGTATGTAATGTAACCGACGGTGAACCCTCCCCTCTTCGAGCCCCCATTCATCCCCCCCTCTCACACACTCCTCCCATTCCCTCCATTCTCCCACCCCCATTCTCGTCCCCCATTCTCTCCCCTTTGTCCTTTTTCAGTGGAGGGCAATGCAATATAGCTGAATTTCCGGTTTCTCCGTTTTGATACCAAGCGCGAATACTAATTCATGTGAATATTGTTTTCGTAAATCAGCACATACAAACTCCGCCCAGTTTCGTGCTTTCTTTCTGTTGATAAAAGATAAGCGCGAGTTAGTGCAGGAATGGTTCAAATGAAAGTCTATGAGTTCTCGTCATTTACAGCTAATTTAGCTAAACGATTACAGATATCAAAAATACATTCTTGTTTCAGTTAAGTCGTCTCTAATATGAAACTATCGAATTTATTTGCTTCATTACGCTTTATTTAGTTGCATCTGCCGGGGATTTGATCTGCAAGCTGGGTGAGACTGCGTGAAAGATTAACTGCATTGCTTCTGGTTTCATGGAAGGACATTGCGATGAAAAATAGCGAATGTGATTGTTCCAAGCTACAACCTGAGGGTACGTACATAGTACAAGTAAAAAAAATGTGGTTAACGGAAATTTCAGTGATGATTGCTATCTCAGTTCTTAACCCTATTTGATAATATTGACGACATAAAAGCCATCTGTTGTAACGCTACGTGCAAGTACTAATTTATATTACTTGACAACGTAAGCAGCAAACCATTTAGGACATAACGAAACAGCAATACTTATATTCTCTGAACCATTTTGCGTGCAGAGAAAGTTGTGTATTAAGACATATGTTGTAATGCTACGTGCAAATACTAATTTATAATTAGTAATATATTATGGGCTTAGCAAAATTATGGGCTTAGGGGTAAATGTTTTAACATCCTCAAGAGTTACCTGAATAACAGAAAGGCATGTACCAAAATTTGTAACAATACCAGTGATCCAAGTGATATTTGCTTCGGAGTACCTCAAGGCTCTGTCCTAGGACCTCTTTTATTCAGCATTTACATAAACGATATCACGAACTGCATAAAAACATGCGAAATAATACTTTTTGCTGATGATATTGTTTTGCTGTCCATCCAGTCCGATAAACTAATTATGGAATCTAACCTAAAAGAAGATTTTGATAATTTAAACTATTGGTTTTTGACTAACGATTTATTCATAAATGAAGACAAAACCTGTTCAATTGATATAAGTTCTACACACCGAAAATATTCAAGTACCGATTTATATATTCATACAGAAAACTGTCTAAATTATTCAAACTGTACTTTAACCTGTACCAAGGTGAAGCAAGTTACTGAAAGTAAGTATCTTGGACTTGGGGTCGACAATTTTTGGAAACATGTTCATCACATTAATCTTCTGATCACTAAACTTAGAAAAATGATTCCTTTCTTCTATAAAATTAAATCGCTATTGAATAATAAGAACAAACGAATCGTCTTTGATGCATTGGTTACCAGTCATCTTAGATATGGTATTGAAGTGTATGGTTTTGCTTCTTCAACCCTTATTGATCGGCTACAAAAGGTACAAAATAAAATTTTAAAGGTTCTTTTCAGAAAACATAACCACTACAAATCTACCAAAGAATTATACAAGGAACACAGAATTTTAAATGTAACTAAATTGAGGAACTATATTATTATACATAAAAATTACTTTTGCAACGATTTAAAAATTAAAGATGAATTTAAAATGGGTTTCCTTCGCGATAAAACATTAAGGTTCCATATTCCACTAATTAAAAATAATTATGGCTCAAAAACTAAAGATCATTATATTCCAACAATTTTCAATTTAATTCCATCAAAATTACTAAATTTAACTCAGTACACTTCAATCAAACACAAAATAAAAGAATGGCTAATTAACAACTAAGGTATAGTTTTATTTTTTAATTATTGTGTTTTTTTTTTTCTGTGTCTGTGATTATTATTATTTTTATATTTTTTACCATACTGTGTGATTTAATTTTGTTGTATAGATTTTTCTTTATCTTGATTGCGAAATGGTCTAAATGTGTAGCCAAACAAGGACTTTTATAGACCTTCGGCAACACTCTTTGAATAAAGATTATTATTATTATTAAAAAAAAAAATAAAAAAAGCTTCAACGTACAAAATACGGATGTAAGGCCTAAAAAACGTAAATCCCTAAAGGAACAGAATTAGAAAAAGACATGTAGACCATCAGCGTCGCACTAATACATGTAAAAGAATCTCTAGCGTCCCCCCAAAAAAGCTGAAGCTTCTTTTACACGTATTAGTGCAATACTGATCGCTAATTACGTCCGTATTTTATACGCTTGAGCGTGTTTTAATACTGATATCCATTATTTTTTTCTGGTTTCAACAAGAATAACACAGAAAAAAATACTGTAATCACCTTAAAATAATTGCTATAAGAGAGCGTTTTTAATACTTAATTTTTAGCTATAAAAATTGAAAATCAGTTCTTTGTTTCGATCTCTATGTGAGAGCAAAATTTCCTGAATAAGAAGAACAATAATAATTGTAGAGACATTAAAATAACGTTCAAAAGGCCATAGGCTTTCTTCGTACCTATGTTTTAAGCTTTAAAACTTTAAGCATCGGTTGATTGGGTCGATCTCCAGGGTAGTAGAGCAGTTACGGGCCAGAACTTGGGCTAATCAAGAACATCGAACTAAAAGTCATGAAATTTGGTACACAAGTCAATTTTGCTTACAAATCGAGCTAGCGATGGAATCCCTCGAGATACCCCCGTAAGGCCCCTTCCTGTCCCCCACCATACTCATCGAGGTTATTGATCAACAAATTCTTGCTGATTGCGCTAAAACATGAATTGGTACACAGCTAAATTTTCAAAAGGAACTAGAATTTGCTGATCATCAGCCTCATGGGGAGAACACAGGTAAGCGCCGTGGGATTGGTGTATCTCATGGGGTTCCGTATGTAGTTCGATTTCTACTGCAACAATTGACGTTTTTAGTAGATACAGCAAGAATTTGTTGGTCATTGATGCTTCGTGGGTTGCACAGGAGAGGGGATGCTGGGGGATGCTATTAGCAGTTCAATTTCTACTGCTATAGTTTGTTCCACATTATGTTTTCAAAACTATGAGTGTGACGCCACGTTTCCTTGCACTATGAATGTAAAAATCTGTGAATATCACACTTGTAGACTCTACACAGTTACTGTTAGATTCTACGAGTGGGATATTTACGTGTTTTTGCACTCGTTTTGAAAGGAAACGTGGCGTCATGCAGTTAGATTTCTGAAAACATAATGTGGAACAAAGTATAGGAATGACTGGTGTACCACAATGCATGCTTCCAGTACGATCAACAAAAATCTTTCGAATACTAACCTCATGGAGTGGAAATAGAGGGGAAGCGCTGAGAGACCTTGGAGGATTTGGCAGGAGTTCCATTGTTTGATTTCTACTGCTGACAATGACTTGTATATCAAATGTTCCATAGCTAGTTTATTTTGTACTACTATGAATGACATGTGTACCAAATTTCATGTTTTTATCTCTCAATCTGCAATAATTTTTTAGTCAAGCACAGGGAGGGGGGACACTTGGGGGGGGGGGGGTGGAGGCTTGGGGATATTTTATGGGGTTCATGGGTGGTTCGATGTGTACTGCTAAGAATGACTTGTGTTCCACAATTCAAGTATTTCGCTTGATCTACATTAATTTGGTTGTCAAACATCTGGGAATGGGCACAGCGAAGTGCTGGGGCTCGTTTGGCGAATTTCGTGGGGCGGGGGGTTCCATGGTTGGTTTGATTTGTAATGATAAGAATGGCTTGTGTGCCAAGTTTCATGCTTTTACCTCGAGCTGCAAGAATTTGTTGGTCAAGCCTCAATGAGGTGGGCACAGTGGGGTGCTAGGGGCCCATTTGGGGTATTTCATTGGAGTTTCATAGTTTTTTTCTGTTTCTACTGCTAAGAATGACTTGTGTACCAAATTTCAAGTTTTTAGCTCGATTTGCAAAAATTTGTTGGTCAAACCTCAGTGAGGGGGCACCGGGAGGCGCTTGGGGCCCTTTGGGGGTATCATGGGGATTCCATGGCTTGTTCGACTTGTACTGCTAAGAATGACTTGTGTACTAAATTCAAGCTTTCAGCTCGATTTGGAAGAATTTGTTTATCAAGCCTCAGGGAGTGGGCACGGGGGGGCGCTGGGCGTCCTTGCGGGGTATATCATAGGTGTTCAATGTCAGATTTGATTTATGCTTCACAGAATGACTTGTGTACCAGATTTCACGTTTTTAGCTTGATTTGTAAGTTTTTGTAGCCCAAGCCTCAGGGAGGTGGCACATGGGGTGCTAGGGGAGGGGAACGCTGGTACCCTTGGAGATATTTCATGGGGGTCCGTGGATGGTTCCATTTGTACTGCCAAGAAAGACTTGTGTACCAAATTTTACGCTTTTAGCAGCATTTGCAAGAACTTGTGTTCTCCACTTAATGATTTCTGCTCAGTTCTCTTCAATAAAAAATGCTCTGCAGACAAGAATACTGCAGTCATTTGAAAATCGCGTTAAAAAAAGCCTGGTAGATGTTAATACCTACGTTTTAAGCTATAGAAATTGAAAATCGGTTAATTGGTTCGATCTCTAGGTGAGAGCAAATGTCCTAGACCATTTGGCTTTCCTTGTCAAGAATATTGTAGTTGCATTAAAAAAGGCTGGCGAAAGGCCCTATGCATTGTTCATACCTACGTTTTATGCTATAGAACTTGAAAATCGGTTCAGTGGTTCGTTCTCCAGGTCAGGGCAAAGAGTCCTAACAACAACAATAACAACAAATAGCTATATTGTGGACGCCGAACGGTTCGATTGTATTCATTAAAATTTGTAATGCAAAGAAATAGTTACGACACGACCCCAATTACTGAATTTCGTTGGTGTATGTCAATTCTGGGCAAAACTATAGGAGTTCAAAGTTTGTCGTTTAACATGGAAGTTCACGCAGAGGCTTACATAAGGACCGCCACGAGGAAATTGGTGTATTGGTGGAGTACACCAACACGGGGGTCCTTGATACCTGAATATCTAAGAAGCAAACAACAGAACAGAACAAAACAGTAATACTTTATATACGGGGGGGGGGAGATGAGGCTTAATGGCGCGTCGACAGCTTGGTCATTAGCGCCAACCTCAGCCACAGTGCAGTGGTCCGGGTTGCCACTGCACCACACATTACAGAGATATTATTCAAACCCCTAACCTAAATCTTGTCATACATCTGTACTTCCTGCAAAAATTGAAAAACACCGGACAGGAGGACAGACTTATCGCCCAATTGACGCACAATGTCATGCGGAAGATGGAAACGACGACGAAAACCATCAAGATGGCAACAATCAACAAGGAAGTGCCGGACCGTAAGTGGCCGCCGACACCAATAACATTCAGGAGGGTCAACCCCCCGCAAAAGGAAACAGTGAGTAAGTCGAGTGTGACCAATGCGCAAACGGGCCAACACCACCTCCTCACGGCGACTGCGGCGACACGCCGAGTGCCATTCCTCAACAGTGCCTTTAATAGCTCGTATATAAGGTCGATACAAGATATCCATTTTGCGTGCAAAGCAAGTTGTATAATATTAAGACAGCTATATGATAAAGATAGGATGAGAATCGGGCAAATGTGTGTATAGAGTAAAATTTAATGAGAAGTCGAATATAAACTACGCACAAATTGCCACTACAGGTTTTTATTTTTATTTTGGTTTTCTTTCATTTAGATTTCGTTCCGTTTTTGTTTTCGTGTCCTTTGGCCACAAGGGAAAGAACGAAAATCAAATAGAAACTAACAAACACAAAACGAAAGGGAAAGAAAGCAGAATTAAATGGAACAAACCCATTGTAGCAAAAAATGTTATTCACTTGTAATCTAAAAACTGACCTGAAACTGCAGTAGGGTGCACAGAGCCTTCCAGAGTGCAGAGGAAACTTTAGTAAAAGGGCAATTTATTCTATTGATTTTTTGTGTGCCTATTTTTATCCTGTCTTACCTTTTTTTGCCCTTTTCAGGCCTTTGATGGCTTTTTTTTAAAGAACTTTTAGCAATATTTTTACCCTTTCTTAGACTTTTTTCTATTTTTAGGCCTTCTTTGGCCCTTTTTAGGCTTTTTTTTAGGCCTGTAGGCTCTTTTTCAGTCACTGCCCGACCAGAACATTCTGGAACAAAAGTTGTTTTTTTTTCACAAAGAAGGCAAGTACCGAGAAGGGCAGGGGCACTGCCTCTCTTGCTCCCCTCCAATGCACGCCATTGCCCAACTGTGTGCCAATTTTCTTCAGTGCTCGTGCAACTTATTTTACTTTTGTGCGTTCACAGGAAGAACCGGACTTCTGTGCATCATTGCTGGCCAATTAGGTTGCGAGATCTGTCCAGCTCTTGCCATTTTGGTTGAAAGTATGACGAAAACAACGACTGTATTTGTGAGCATCCAGCAACCACTCCCGCAACCGAAGGTAGGTCTTTCAAGCACGCTAAGTAAATATCTTTTTTTTAATATATAATAATATATTTTTTCTTCTATGCCGTATTTTATTTAAAGCAACCCGTCGCCGTAGAGCTGCCCGACCCCCGTGGCGATTTGGCTTGCAGACATGGAGTTTATGACGTGTGTGCTGCTTTCTGCCATTGGACCACTGTAAAGCAAGTAGGCTACTGTGATGCTGATGATAACTGCCATTGCGAAGCCAATCCTTAAACAAACAGCATGTCTGCTAATAAGGTTCATTTTATTTAGCAAAATCCATAATCGTAAGCTTTGACCAGGAGTACACGAGAAACAAGGAGAGAATTTCAACATATTCTTGTTGTTTTTTCTCAATACATTCTAGTGAATTACAAGGTATTCTAGTGAACTTCAAAATTGATGTATTCTATTGTTTGACCAAATAAGTAGCTTCGCTGGCCTCTTTAATTTGCAGCCAACACACTGAAATAAAATTCGGCTGTAAGCTAAGCTCGAGTCAGCATTAGAGCCTACGTAGCATTATAAACTAAAGGATTGTCCGTCCTTATGAGCTATACGTTTGGTAGCAGCTACACAAATTCGGCTGGTTGAATATTTTACTGCGCTAGACTGGGCAAAGGACTGCACTTTCTTCCATTCTTGGCTGTGTTTTGGTAATATTAAAAAAAATTATACAGCGACAAAGCATGTTTATATTACCATACTAAAAGCCAAAACGTGCGCAAACAAAAAACAAACTCAACTTTTTGGGACAATGTCTGCAGTTATCAAGTCGGGTAAAGAAGCAGTAATTCCGAGGGACATTTGCAGGATGGCAGCCGCACGGCTTGGTTCCTAATTTTGTTTGTGGTCTTGCCCTTCAACGCATTGGCTATTGTTTTCATTTTTTATTTATTTGTTTGGCCTAGGTCGCCTTAGATTTTCAAAATTTTTTTGTGTGTGTTCTTTTTACTAAAAAGAGATATTTAGCTGAGCTGATAGCAGGCAGCATTTGTCCCCAAACATCGTGTTTATTTGATGGTTGCGCACTTTTTTTGGAGGTTTTTATACTATGCCATCTGCCAGCATTGTTTTCATCAGAAATGTATATCTGTAGTAGAACAAACTGTGTTAAATCACATTCAAATTAAGAGATTAAAAGCGACACTTATTGGAATCAGTTTAATAAAATGTATTGAGGGATCCATTTCCAGAGCTTTTAAACATCCTTCTTATTTTAACTTGAAATTAGGCACAACTCACGAAACAAAAGAAACATACACTCATTTTTGGTAAAATACAAAAAAAAATCCGTTCTTTCGTAAATGCACGTGTGGGTGTTCCATGGGGTGGAGTATAGAAAAACCTATTTTTTTTGCAATTCCTCATTGACAGGGTATGGAAAAGTTGCTATTGAGCATCACTATCACAAGCTAAAAATTTCATCACTTTGCGGTCATGTCGTGTGGAGCTCCATGGACCTTCAAGTTTAACAATGTATGGCAATAGGCGTAACGACAAAAAAGGCAAAAACATTGATTTAACTGGTTTTAAATTTAATTTTAACATTATCTCATTTGAAACACTTAGATACTAAGAAAGGTAGACGTAATAGCTGAACGCAATTTTTTTTTGCGTAATAGTGTAAGTAGCAGCAAAAGGCCATTTTGGCCAAATTTCAATGCCCACAATTTTTATGAAAAATAAAATTCATTGTAATTAAAGCATGCAACGTAGTTTCTGAAAGAATTGAATGAGATAAACTTAAAAATTAGATTTTAAAACGGTCAAATCATCATTTTTACCTTTTATGCTATTCCGGCTATTGCCATACAATGTTTTAAAACTTGAAGGCCCCTGGGGTACCACAAGACATGACCGGAAAGTGATGAATTTTTGTGTGTGTGATATTGATGACCAAGAGAAATTTTACCACACCATGCCAATGAGAAATTATAAAAAAAAGGTTTTTACACTCTACCGTAGTGTTCAACGTGAAGATGTAAATATTGTTTGGTGTATACTTCTTGTCAAACGTTTTTCGTTTTTTTCCCAATGCTGAATGACATCAATGCCTGATCAATCACAATCAATACTGTACAAAATTAGAAATAAAATTATTAACCCAAATTCGTATTTACTTCATTGAACAAAGAATTATTGACTCAATACTGATACGGTATGAAAGTTTCAATTGTCTTAAGAGAGCAGTCACCACATACCACAAAACGGGTTGACTTTGTTCGATTTTCAGAACTTTTATCATTGCCTGGAAAATTATGAAAACTGTTTTACTCCAAATCTTAGGGTACCTTTCAAGAATTTATTAGATCTTCGTTTAATTTTTTCCCTATTATTGCAGTAGTGTTCTTTTGTACAAAGCCTAATTTCTCACTTTAAAATGTTGTTAGCCTATATTTCCCACTTTTGGCAAGGAAGGGTGACAACAGACAAGTAAGAGTGGTATAAAAAAATTATTGTTAAGTTAAGTGTGGTACTGCTGAGAGCGCTTTATGGCCAGGAGGCAGGATCTGAAGAAATGAAAATGTGACCACCAATTTTTTGATGACCCCCACCTTCGAAACCCTGAAAATATCCTTAGCCCATTCCTCTCAAGGTTAAAAAATAATGTGGTTTTCCGCCAAAAAAATGGCACTTTAATATGCCAATTAAGATTGTCTCTACATGATTTCCTGTTTCCCAAATTAGTGCTGTAGCCACATTCAGTCAGTAGCACTCCGCAAGTTACTACTAGGTAAGGAAATCGTGCTTCGTTTTTCAACGAAACGACACGTTGGGTTAATAATGTTCTATAAAACACCGATATTCCTTACACCTTTCTTGTATCGAGTTTTATAGAATATATATACTAGCATCGTACCCGGCTTAACTTGAGATTTGTTTCGGCCGTAATTTGTTTTGGCCCGTGGTTGTTTCCCAGCTTTTGGTCAGTGTGACCGAACGTTGAACACGACAGGCAATTTAGCTTGTTGGAGTACTCCCCTTTTCCTCTCATCCTGTTCGTGCGCTCTCACTGCCCTTCTCCTCGTATCCTACCCCCCCCCCCCCGAAAGAAAAAAACTAACCTTGTATGGTTCAGTTAATGCGTAATCATATGCTTAATGGTAACAGACGTATTGCCCCCACCCCTCACCACCCTTCCAATCTCTTTTTTTTTCTAAAGAGCATGGCTAAAAGATGCACCCCCCAAAAATAAAAACACTGGCATTTGCTGTTCAGGGCCTCCTGCACACTCCCAGTTTATCGCTTTGGCTTGTGCAATCCGTAGCGTGTGAATAGTAACTGTCCTTCGTGCATGACGTCAGTAAGACTTGCCTCTGTGATGATCGCGCAGAGCATTGTTGTCAGTCTGGGCAACAATGTGCCAATTTCATATTCTTTACCGCGCAGAGCAAATTGTTTTTCGGGGCAACAATGTGCTAATTTCAACTTCAAAGGGTTTCAAAGAGATTAAACGAGCGTTAACCCCCCCCCCCGGGGATCTGGCCGGAGCCCTGTTCATCTTTTTTTTCAAGACAACAACGTTTCAGTTTCAACTTCTTGCCAAAGAATTGACACATTCGCTAGTTTTCATTGTAGGGGTTCCCCTTTTTCGGGGGTTGTGTTCATTTCTGCTATGAGGATTTGGTTTTTAATGTAAGATGATGAACACACTGTGTATATGGCAACATCCGTAACATAGCCAATACCTGCTGGACAGAAGAAAGAAAAAAAAACCAGGGGCAAGGCTTTTCTAGAGATTTTATTGAAAAAAACTATAGTTTTAGTATTGGAACTATTAGCTTCGAAACCTTATACAGCCACGTCACGGGGGGAGGGGCCACAGAAGCTAAGGCGGTTTTATAAACTTTGACTGCTGAAAAGTGCCATTTTTGAGGCCAAAAAAAAATACTTTTTCTTCTAGTTTGGTCAGTTGTTCATTTGTGTGCCCCCATTCCTGGTGAGGGTAAAAAATGCATGACCCCCCCCCCATAATTTCCTCCGCCCTCCCTGGCGATAAATAATGACCGGTCCCTTAAAAGTACTGTTGACTGCAACTGTATCCATTTATTCACACGAAAGCAACAAAACCACTAAACCAATACTTGAATCGTTGGAACTTACTTCAGCAATGAACATACAATGAGAAAACTAAAGTTACACTACCTTTAACATGAGAGGCAATGATTTCACTTAACCCCAGGACGGCCAACGTATTTTTATTTTACTTTGGCGGCCAGCAAATCAATAAACTGTACAAAATCGTCAAACTTCAGTTTCATAATTTTTATTTGGTGAATACACTTTAAAGAGAATGGTATTTGTCAAGGGACACGCTATTTGTTTAAATAAAACCAAGTTTTATAAAATTAGAAAGCTGTTGGTTGCGTTTATTTTGTGTCATAATCTGTACGTGGGGAAAATTTCACAATGCATAGTTATCAGAACAAAAAAAAATGTATGCAGAATAATTATGCAGAAATACTAAGCATAAGTATGAAGTATTTCAGGCAGACCAAAGCGAAAAAAAATCAGCATTTGTTAGTCGGTGTGCGCAAACATGCACTTTGACTGCTGAAAAGTGCCATTTTTGAGGCCAAAAAAAATACTTAAAATACCTTAAATTATTTAAAATAATGCTGTCTCATCACTTTATCACACAAATTACCATCTCACTTGTAACAGTTACAAGATGCACTGATTGCGTGATCGAAGCGAACAGAAATCACTGTTTGTTGAAGTAGTACCGTTGTTCTTTCTGGTGAGAGTGCTGCTAAAGTTGCAGCTGGATTTTACGTTTAGAGCTGTAACTATAGCACTTCAAAGAGTTGTAAATTCAGAGACTAGTTGCCAGAAGTTTTGATTTGATGTCATCATCACGTCTGTAATAAAAAGTGACATATTTTCCGTTAGTGTTATTATATGAAATACATCTGTAAAAAATGCAGTTCCTAAGTACATTTAGAGGTAGCGTGTAACTATGATACTAAACGAAGCAACAGACCTTCAAGAAACAGCTCAAATGTTAAATCGAGTTAAAACATGAGCCACAACCGTACGTTTAGTAATAAAGCTAATTATGATGGCGAATCCAATGATCACATTAGTACTAAGGAAGCTAGTGATTCCAGTCTCTAATCCAAAACAAAAGACATTCAGGGATATCCGGCACTGAAGACATCATGGCATTCACTAACTTTAACGTTGACACCGCGGAAGAGACGTTCTTCCCTGAGATTTGGCTCACCTTCTTCCACTTCTGCAGAGGCTGTATGGAATGCGTGATAGACAAAATATAAGCCGACCACGAAGAAGTCCTAGCCTCACGGATGACATACCTCGCACGGACACAGCAGCGCTTGAAGGATAGAATGGCCTGCTTGCAAGCTAAAGTCCAACACGGAACAGTAAACATATTTCTTGGCTTTGTTGATGTGCTCGGGATAGTAGCATGAGCTGTAGCAAGGGCCGTATCAGAGGAATTAGTTACAAATTTATCCACATCACTAAACTCCTCACCGCATGCTGAAAGGCAGCAGTCTCAGCAAAGGCAGCAGCTTCAGCTCATTCACACACCGATCATGGAAATCACAGAACTGTCTTGCATTGTAGTCAACACAATGGGGATGTGATCACTCCCTTGCTGATCTGCAGTGACAGCTCAGGTGAAGTGGACTGGAATGGATAGCAAAAGAAGTCCTCTGACAACCAATTGCCTGTGGCCAGGTTACAGTGTGTCATGGATCCATAGTTCAACATGCAAATGGATCCCTTCTGCATTCACTCCTCGAGGTACCTACGCTTGTTTTCAGTACGTTCCTCATCCCACTGGACGTGGTGTCAAAGTCCCCCAACAAGAGGAAAGGTGCTGAAGCTGGTGACCAGGTTTTCCAGGTCTCCAACCCCAAACCCCACATCCGGTGTTAAATAAATAGAACATACCGTAATATCAGATTGGAAAGAAACTCGAACTGCTACCGCCTGAATAGCTTTTAATGCCACCAATTAAATTTTGTTTAGCCTAAATGACGTGCACTTAAAAATATCTACCCCAAAAACTGATGGCATTTTTACCGAAAGTGTGGCGCTGTCCTCTAAGAAGCTGTGAAGTGGACGCTGGTGTTTTAGGACGTGTTATTAAACATAAATGTTTGAAATTAGCACTTTAGCATCATAGTCAACAGAAACGCATACATAGGTAGCCGTGCCTTATGATTCAACAGTATCCTGCTGAGAGTTCGATCCACAGTAATAAAAGTAAATAAGGCTCTTATTTTCCTTAATTTATTCAGAGCTATTCAGTTCGAAAAGAAACCGTGAAAGTAGTGCTATCAGAGCGATATTAGTTACATAACAAACTCCCTAATATCAGTGAAAAAATTCGTACACTAAATTATAAGTAACGCTAAAACCGAGCAGTGTTGCCTAAAACGTGTGTTACTACCATGCCGAACAAATACCTGGTAATTCGTTGTTTTACTGATTTTAAGGATTCTTCTTTCTATTATTCGGGATCGAGCCTTAAATTATTCACATTGTGTTGTTTAGTGTTTTCTGCAGCCGTCAGCCGGAAACATTACCGGTCATTAGAAAATCGCTTTCAAAGACAATGCAACATTAAAGTCTATAATGGTTTTCGGAAAAAAAATGTGAACAGTTAAAGACCCCATGTGCGTACGGTTTGATACCAGTCTTTCGTGGTATAGTGAACGTTTTGATGCTTAATATCTCCACCACAGTTAAATGTTTTTATTCCGAACCTGGTATTTATGCCCTATATGGCTGCGTAAACACGCATACCAAAATGAGTTAAAACCCTTTCAGATCAGATCGGAAAAATGAACCTCACTGGGAATCAACGAAACTAATTTGTGTTTTCGTTGTTGACCTTAAGACATTTTTAAACATAGCTGTCTACAGTTCAAATTGTTTCCTCTATACAGTTGGCTTTAGCCACTCTAATAGATGGGGCTGTACAGATTACACTTTTCTAAAAATGATCGAAAGTGTAGTTATGGGCTTTATATAATAACCAATTTTATTGATTTACGTTTTTTAAGCGTCGTTATTAGACGACAATGTAAATCAGTTAACGTCCACCACATAGCGTCGTTGAAGATTGAGTGATTAATTTTTTACTGTGAGTTTAAAGACACACCAGGCCGTATGCACTGTTAACACAAAACCTTTGTGATAATAATGAATGCCAATAATTCATGCTCTTTTTTAAGAAACGTGAAGAGAAAGTCTTATTGTAGTTACGAATTAGTTTATTAACTGGTTTGACCTCAGCCTCCATGTTAAGGATAACATGTACGTTTGCTTTTAAGCATTCAGCTTTGCAGCTGTAATTATGAACAAAACAAAACGTGCTATAGAGAGCCGCATATCAATTACCAAAAGAAGGAATTTCACTGAATGAGCGAGTGAAGTGAACGAAATTTTGTGCTCTTCTGCATTAATATTCAGTACAAAACAACACGGTATGCCAAAGACTACAGAATTAGAAAACAAACAAGCGGCTACAACGACTGCCTAGTCGCACCGGTCTTCTGTAGAGTTCCGCCACTTTGAATGCTGAGGCGCACACCTCTATCATGCACTACAACAGCTAGCTATCTCTATTATACTAATCTAAAAGCAGTAGCCATCACAATTGTCGGTTAAAAATGTGTTAGGTTTTAGACCTATTTTACATTTTAGGCATAATTGTCAGCTTTTATGCCTAATTTTAATCAGCAGTTTTAATTTCGTAGGTAGCAGCTAACGGAGATATGGATTGTATAGTAAGTCTATTCATTTTTGCAACACGGTGCGCCTACAGGCACACAGTTACAGTGTCACCACATAACGCACAACGTAACCTACATAGATCAGTGGTAGTAGGGAAGTGACGAGAGTGACGCTGTTGATGAAGCCAACAGCAAATCGTAGCAACTTGATGTTGCCATGGTAACATGATTTTTGGCTTAATTTTCATTTTTAGGCATAATTTTAAAAATGCAGTTTGAATTTCGTAAGTAGCAGAGGCCTAATGGAGAATTTGGTTCGTCGGTAAGCCTATTCATTCATCCAACAATGCGACGAGACAATTTTAAACGAAGCTAAAATCCATTTGTTTTTATTGAGTGTTACCCTAGGATTTTAAATCGACGATCAAATGTTATTATTTAATTTAGTTACGTCGAAGAATTCTATTAGCTATAGGGAAGTAACGATGTTTTAACTTGCCATGTCATTTAACTAACTTCTCACACTGAATCTAACGTTGTAAACAATGATCGTCAATATCTGGTACCGTTGCGAAGTTGAAAAAAGCAATGGACGGACGGACAAAGTCGTTGCAATAGTCTTCTCAGCCGGTATGGCTGTACAAGAGACTAAAACTAACTCCGTTGAAGTTTAAGGAAAGGTTTAATTATACAGGCATCAAAACAGGATAGGAACACGAATAAGATTTCCTGATACAACAATGTGACAGATACCAAACTGTTGCTGCACTGTTTAGTCCACGTGAAATCTTACTGCTGGGTTCAATTTTTTTTGCCTTTTTTTATACTTTTGTAAGTTGTTCATTAGCTGATGATTGGTGTCTGCATGTGTCATATTACTGCTACTTGGATAACGATATCGCTGGAAAACGGCAGTGTTTAAGTTTTTTGGCATAAATTTTAATTTAGATTTGTGTCTTGTTTTACAGAAGTAAGGTTTTAAGTGGTTTAACACTACAGCAACGTTGTGCTTCCTTAAACCTACAGAAATGCTGATTCATGTTTACTCTTTTGACATCAGTACAGTAGTTAAACTTTACCCTAAAACAACAAAGGATATCGTTTTTGTTTTCTAATGCAATATAGAAGCCAAAAGAGACGGAAAGAAATTCTATTACTGAAGAAATACATCTAGAAACACACATGAAAAAAATGGCGTTTTGGCAAACTAAATAATATTTTCGAAAACGAAATATGTTGAACTAAACGTATTTAAAAAGCCTACAATTGTCATAAAGTTTAAAATTATATATATTAAATTATAAATATCATTACGTTCAATTATATATATGAACAAAATTACAACCGTTGCAATGGTTCAGTAACCTTTTTAACTAAGACGTTCGAAGTAATAGAAATTTTTATTGGTAAGCTTTGTAAGGACCAAAATCTTCTCGTAAATAAAACTACGCTGACAAATAGACACTCACCCGTCGTACAAGCAGTTTACGCCAGCATCGTGCACCATGATCGATTGTGACACCAACAAAAGGGAACCTGATTTGATTAGTAACGGGTCGTAGTTTGTCATTACTTTTTCGAAATAGAGTGGTGAATGACAGTCTACTAATACGTCACGTCTGTGAATTCATCGATGAAGGTCATACACGTAGATATGCAACCCATACACCAACCGTAAGAATTTTCACCGTTTTTTCGAGAGATAACAATATAAAGGATCGTTAAATTACGTTTATTAGTGGGAAGGCATATATTGGCTGTGCAGTAGTTTATGGGTTATTACAGACCATGATCCGTGCCTTTGGTTTTACTATAGCTATACTGGCATTAGTATTGCTGATGTCAGCATGACTGATTTCCGTGATTCAATCTGCAGAATGGTAACTGCTAAAACTACCGGATAAGCCTATATTCACCGGACGTATAAAGTGAAACGATAACATGTTTTTATTGGGAGTTTTGTAGTTAACAGGTGGTTTCATTATTAACACTATTCACCAAACACTCCACTTACCATTGCTAAGCTTCTGTTCATTTTACCGATATTTTTGTTTTATTCTCTATTATGTAATTTGATGGCCCGTACTACACCATAAATTAGCATCCGGAATATAGCTGAGTAGACTAATTTCAGGTCACAAAGAGAATATGTTTAGTTGCATACAGAAGAACATCACGCTACTGCGATCGAATAGGCATCGTGAATGGAATAAAACCAGAAGTATGACTGTTGTAGTGAGTGCACTAAGTCAGCCATCAGTGTAAGTTTTCCTTTCCTACTGGTGTACGGTAACAAGCTATACGGTAGGTATAGTTGTACCAATACGTAAAATATGCCGTGGTAAAAAGGTTTTGAAAGGTTGGTGCTGATATGCAAAAACACAATTTTAAGCCTGTACCAATAACATTCCCGTACATGTTACCAACTTTGTCTTGTCCTGCTTGAAAAATACAGCATGATGAATTCGAAACGTCACTTTATTTTTGCTGATTAATATACTGTATACAGTTAATGAAACAAATTATTAGCCAGTTTACATAACAAATTTACCAAAAATATCAATGTTCTATTTTATAACTGTGTTCTATTATATGTTGCGTTGAGTCAAGCAGGGAAAAAAACGAAAAAAAGTGTCCACCATCATAGAGATTTCGATGCTTCAACAACGTTATTTTCATGATACTGTATGGGAAGGCCTCCACTATAAACATTACATACAAACGAATGGTAATGTGAACATAATCATTTTGTTGATTTTGGGGCTAAAATTTTAGTAATTGTGAACTTCAGGGGTTTCTGCATGACAAAATGTAAACGAAGATAGCAACGAAAAATTCTTAAATTGGAAGATGTAACGGCCTATTATTTATACAATTAAAATTCCTCAAGTAAAAAGGTAGAAATGAAGATAATAAGATCATACCTTTTGTACATTGAGAGCTGTAATTTACACGTGTCTGTTAACGCTAAGCTACTGAAAGTATATCTTATCAGGTCAAGGAAAAATCTAAATGCGGCCGAAATCGTTGCAAATTGTGGAAAATTGTACGGTGCATTGACGAACAAAACAACTAAAGGGTATGCGCTGATTGAGTGAGCAACGCGAACATTTTGTTAGCCAGTGTGCGCAAAAATGGAATTGAAGAACTTAAGCCTGTGAAGTACTTACATACAGTAAACCATACCATGACAATTTGGCTGTCGTAACGGCTAATTGAGCAATGATTAATGTGAAAATTATCAATGTAAAAATATACACACTAAGATTCCTCCAGAAAAAAAAGGTAGCGATGAAAATAGGACAGAGTGAACTTTTGTACTTTCACAGTTCTATGAAACATGTAATATTCACCCAAAATCAAGACTGGTATAAGAATCCGTTAATTTTATAAACGTCGGCCTTTGAATGTAGTGATAACATTCAACCAGGGAACGGCCGCCAAGGTTGATCCTATTAATACATATCGCGGTGAATAGTACTTTGGACGCAAATGAAAAGTTGAAGATTGCTACTACGAGCTTGTTCTGATAAAGATCGAAACAAACAACATGCAGAATATACGTTCCGTGTACCGATACTGCATCGAAACCTTATATGAAGCCATTATTGCTGTAAAACACTGAAAATAATAAAAAAGATTATTTTTTCCTGTGATTAGTGGAGTAAACTTAAGTGGATGTCATACGATAATATGTGTTTTCCCATCAGTAACTAAATTCATGCACGAAAGGGTTAAAATCTCATTGTTAGCACACGCGTTTCGAAATCGTGTTTGCCCGACTTGAATAAGTGCATTACTCATTAATTGATAAGGATAGGATTTATAGAGATGCCTTACCTGTACTTTAAACGCGACACGCAGCTTTGTCACTCCAGTTTTGGCTTCATTTGTATCATGGTTATGCGGTGAACTCACTGCATGTCCTGATTTCTGTCACGCTAGAATTTGTAGACTATCCGTCAAGACATAATGTTCATTCGCTGGCATTTGTATTGCCATCTTAATGACGTTTAATGGTATTATTTGTTTACCTTATATTGCTCTGGGAACAACTTCTTTTTCATCACTTTGTTGGTGGTTGTTAATTCCGCGATACAAAATACCTCAGAGGGGAGCTTGATTTCTACACAGGCAATAAACGTGGTTTGTTTCATCTTAGAAGGTTGGTACATTTTGCATGAGAAAACCCTGAGGTGGACCTAATACCACTTAACATGGGTGAGTGTAACAAGCTATACGTACTCAATCAAAGCGAATAAATCACAAACGTCTAATAAATAAATAAATAAATAAATAAATAAATAAATAAATAACCAAATAAATAGCTTGAGCTTGGCCTTTTCAGTTTGAAAATTATGAGCTTTTTTCAGTGAGTTTGAGCTCTACATTCGTGGATATTGGAACTCTGCCAGAAATGGTATTTGCTTAGAGGCATGCTAGTTACTAAATTTCGAAAATAACTGCCATTATATTACCAAATGGATTGTCAAGTATTTTAATTAAATTTCAGATGTTCAAACCTGGCATCATGCAAGTCATTGTTTTACTGGCTCTCTTCCTGGCAGGTGAGTAAAAACATTTAAGAAAACCTTAAAAAAAAATTTCACACAAGTACTTGTTGGTGGAAATAAAGTGTAATCTTGTTGTTATTTACAACTTTTAAAACTGCACTTAATTTTTCCAAGTAACTGTTTTATGTGAAAAGTGGATGACGTTACGGTAATTACTACACTTCCATTTAAGCAAAGTAGACGACAACAATTTAATTTTTTTCTGGCGTCACTGCTCTAGTAATATCTTCCTACGTTGGTCAGAATCGGCAACCCTAATTTGGGAAATTGCAATGCAGGCTACACAGCCATACCACAAAAAGAAATAGCTACCAATACAAAGACACGCAGCAGTGTAACTGCATGTTGAGCATTTCAAACTGATGTTGATCTGGTTCATTGTATAAATATCCCAAGCTACTGGTTTGTTAAAATGTGTTGCAGGAAACTACACTTGCCAACGGGTTTTATCATAAATGTAAATCAACGATTACAATAACGAGAAATGATTTATTGCAGACTTCGCATTTGAACATTTTTCGACTTTCGAGACAACATTTTTTTTGGCTAGAATTATGTGGACGAGGGTGTAGAAAAGATGATCTTGGGCATCACTACCACACAGCAAAAAATTCACCACCATGGGATCATATCTTGAGGTGCCCCAAGGGGGGGGATTGAGGCTTAATGGCGCGTCGACAACTTGGTCATTAGCGCCAACCTCAGTCACAGTGCAGTGGTCCGGGTTGCCACTGCACCACACATTACAGAGATGTGCCCCAAGGGCCTTCAAATTAACATTGTACGGCCAAAGGCTGAACAGCGTAAAAGGTAAAAAGGATGATTTGACTGTTTTGAAATCGACTTTTTAAGATTACCTCATTCGATTCTCTCAGAAACTACGTTAGCATGTAACAATTACAAAGAAATTTCTTTTTCCTATAAATTATCGGAATAATTTAGCTTCGAAAACTGGCTAAAGGGTTTTTTTTTTTAGGCAATATTGGCCCATAACTGCTATTTACATTATTTCATAAAACACACTTTTGCCTTTTCCGCTGTTCTGCTCATCTTATATTCGAAGGTCCTCGGGGTACCTCAAGACATGGTCCCAGAGAGATGCATTTTTTGTGTACGATAGTGATGCCCCAAAACAACTTTTCCACACCCTACTAAAGATGAATTCCAAAAAGAAAGTTTTCACACTCCACCTTATTAACAAGGGACCCGGGTTTAATTATCTTACTCAAAATTACATGAGTTGTTTTCGGTATAATTGCTGATCGCGTGTCACTCTTAGCTTTCACAACGTTTGCAGCAGTGTATTTCTTCTTTTAATGCAATAACGATTGTAAAACTGAACAGTCAAAGTTGCGTGACATCTTACACGCTTTGTGGTGTAATTTAAGCTATTAGACTGGTATAATTTCAAAATAAGTTATGGGGCTTTCTGTTAGGCTGATAAGTATTTTGTTCAGCATGGCCCTCTTTACTCACTAGGCAATCAATAACATCTATCATAATTGTGCAATCTTTTACAACTCTGCATAAGGTAATGGTCATCATATTTCCTACTTACAAAACGAATTCTCTTAGGCCAAAACGAACTGTCTTAGACCTTATAGTCTTCTAACGACATTTTGCTACAAAACGTGCGAAACAAGGCTCTCTTAAAGGTACACTCGGCCTGCCTTATAACATTCCACGTGCCTTGTGACAGCCACGCAGAGATCGCTATCCGTGCATTTACTAGCGCTAAGGGCGGCTGGGGTGGTTTCTGTGCAAAGAACGTAGCTGCTGTCTCGGATGGCTTTGGGAATAGTACACGAAACCGCATCAAGTTAAAGATTGTGTCGTCACAAAACGGAATGATTCTCGTATTTTAACGTCACAATTTATAATTTTCTAGGCTAGTGTCTTATAATTCTGCTTCGGCGATCTATTGGAATAATTAATTTTAATGTTTACTGCGTTAGTCTTTTAGATTTTTGATCTCATAGTAATTATTAAAAAATTAGTACAAGCACACACAGAGATAAAACGTCATGATTATTGTAAGCACGCAAAGCATCGTATACTGCGGGATACAGTAAATAAAGTTAACAATTATTCAACAGAAAATCTCCTAGACGCCACAATTTGAAACGGATTTTTACCAAGGGATTGACTAACGGTAAGGAAACAGACCTTTGGGGCAGTACTTGATATGGAGGATCGAGAAAAATGGCGCTGGGAGGTATATCACTTTAACTGTACCATTATTGATTACTCAAATACGGATACTCCCTTGACATTGGACTTTGATTGTTTGTGTATGTATTTCTCTGTTTGGAACAAGATAACGTACTCAAATTTGTTCTGATGTGGTTGAAATTTTAATACATGGGAACTCCGGTGCATAAATTCACGAGTTGGCACAAAAATGGTTACTCGAACAACATAAAACCGTATGCTGTATACTATGTCATACCATAGTGAAATTTGTTTTAGTGAGAAGACTGCAAAAAGGAATAATAAATCGTCAAAAAAACACTTTTACTTCCAATTTCACACCTTTTAAAACACTTGGTCGCTTCTTGTATCATTTTTATAGCAAATAGCGTGTGGTAGCAAATCTATGAGACACTGTGGAAGTGTGGTGTTCGATTTATTTAATGCTCGGTGTAAACTATTAAAGCATCTCTCGCATGGATGTAATAGTGTGTAATCGCTTGGATGTAATCGCATGTAATGTAATCACATGGATGTTATTGTGATCTTCAGAACTAAGTTGTTTGCCTTGTTGTTATTATGTTATGCCCATTACAGTCAGAACTGAAGAACTGCTCTGTCTGATGGGTGGGAAACTGTCATGTGAGATGAACTGTCTGACCAGAACTGGTAATTTTGATGGCGATTGTGACGAAAACGACAACTGTGTGTGTGGACGCCCACCAATTGAACACCCAGAAGGTAAGTAGCTAACCACTACATTTTCGAGCTTGGTATGTTTAACTGACAAGTTTTGCTTTGCACGTAATATTCAAATGTAACTTTCACAGTTCAACTTCCCATGATGGAGTCATCCGCACCGCCGATGCAACGACAAGTTTAAAACCAAACGAAAATCTGACATTTAAATTGAAGTAAAGCTTGAAAAGCCTTCCTCGAGTTAGGTGAATTGGCACGGTACAACGTCGAAAACTGCCGTTTGATATTTTATTGTTACCGAATTCACACTGCTACCGAGGTCGTACTCTCGTTTGCTTGTTATATAAGTTATTGGCACTCTTTTTTTAAACTTACTTTGCGATAACTGTTATCACTAATTTCTTCTGCTACAGTTGCAGAAGGAAGATCAGACGTGGTTTGTGAACATGGTGAGTTAGCATGCACCCTCAGCTACTTAGCCAGTGGTCGCTTGGGTAGGCATTGTGATGAGAAC
>JAHWFP010130168.1:64403-109585 GCA_023313725.1 Lithobius niger
AAAAAAAAACAAAGAGAGATAAGAGCTGTTTCCTCTGTTCACTGGAGCGTGAGTTGCACGTAACAAAGAGAAGGCCAACATCATCATCAATTGAAGAAAAGTTTAGAATGTTTATTCTATGACCCAAATTAAAATGCAGTTTTATGCCAAAAGTATCGAAGTAATTTAAAAACGGATTTACTTATTGCTGACAAAAGTCAACATATTTTATCTACACCTACAGGCCCACACGATATCATGAGGGTACTTATGCAATTTGAGACTGGACTGGACAGTGGTTTTTGTACAAATAATAACGATGCGAGACGTGGAATTTGGAACCAAATGGTTCATTCGAGGCAGCTGAGGTTAGTTATTATGGAAAGACCAAATAATAGGACCCATTCTCAAACCCTTATTGTCAAACATTATGAAATAAACCGATAGTCTGTTCTAAAACTGTAGCCACCTTTTCTGAATTTGTCAATCATTAGGACAAATTGAGTTTAACTGCTTAAATATTATTGTATAGAGCAGCAACGATGATATACAACCGGTACGTTACACAGTGAAGCTAGCAACTGGCGCAATGAAAATTAACCTTATAGGTTTTCTGAAACGTCACACGAAGGTTGCAGCCTACTTTCTTCTAGTGCAACAAATAATCAATATCTATCATTATCAAATATCCGTGTCCTAAGACCGACCTGACCATTTACGACGCATTTAGATTTAACATAACATCCGTGTAGTACAGCAGATGTCCACAGATTATAAGATACCGCAAAATACTTTTGGTTGGTGACTGTTTGCTAATCTATAGCAGCAGGCTGATTACAAATAATAGTTTCGATTGCAAATTTCTATATAAGTCACTGTAAGCCACTCTTAGTTTCAGATATCTTCCTTTAGTGAGTTTCACAGGTAAGAAACCACATTATTTTTTTCCCGTATGAGCATACACAACTCCACCTAAATGGCTTTGGTCGTAAATGTATGATTGTCTCCAACCTTTCTTTCAGCCCAAAACCCAAACATGAAGAGCATTGGCTTTTTAGCTGCTCTTATCGCAGGTCAGTATTCTAGTTCTTTACTTTTATCATTATTTCTACCTTTTTAATGTTTGACAATTGGCCAATCCGACCATGCCTAAAATTTATTCGCATTTTACAACTGAGTTTTACTTTTCATCCTGCGTTATAGCCCCTCCATCGCGCCCTCTTGTTCATATTTCCATTGTCATCTCTTTCTTGGTTGGCTATCAGAGCCCCGCCAGGACCCTTGCCATTTCTGTTGCTCCTGCAACGAAGTTTATTTATTTAGGGGCACCAGAATTGTACCGACATGGGGTTATGTTACCTCCGGAATTTTCCTAAATACTAACCCCTGTGTGGACCCGGAATTACAGTAACTCCGGATTCGTAATTTTCTTTAAAAGTGTCTGAAACAATCCGGAGTTATAGTAACACGGAGTTACCATAACTCCTGATTTTATTGATAACATTCCTGCTTCGCTTACGCTGCTGTGCTCGCTGCGGCTATACATGTAACATCAGAATCCGTGTTACTACAATTCGGGATTGTTTCATACACTTTTAAAGCAAATTACCAATCCGGAGTTACTGTAATTCCGGGTTCACACAGGGGTCAGTATTTAAGAAAATTCCGGAGTTAACGTAATCCGTGTCGGTACAATTCCGCACCCCCTTTATTTATATACCTATTTATTTATTTATGTTAATTTTCATTTTCGAAGACCTTTATAAATCGTGAAAGGAAACTGTATCCATGATTACTTCTTACGTTTCATTAAATAATCTAACCAACCAAGATGAAGTCTTTGCATGGAAATAAATTTAAAAAATCGGATTACTGTGTGCCTTCAGGGCCTGAAATGCTAATTTCTTGGAGCAGAGTAAGCGAAACGGCTTATCCAGTGCATCATTGTGGTTTCTATGTCACAGCATCACGCCAAAACTACTCAACCTAATTTAGCGACATTTTGTATGCTGATCAAATGCAACCCGGAAGGTGTCTTTTTGTTGAAATAACAATTCGGTTATCGGGTTTTCTATCTAAATTGTTAGAAGCCAATGTTAGAAGAAACCAACTATTAAAAACTTATTTGTAGAACCTTTTTTAGTGTGCATTAATTGTAAGAAGTGGATTTCATGTTGAACACTACTTCGTTTAAAAATAATAACAAAGAATGCAAATAGTTTTGAGGAATAAACAATTCAGATTCACAATACCCATGCAACCGCATTATCGACCATAAAAATGAAACGATCCGAGAAAAAAATGATCAAAATTCAGTACAAAAATTAAAAGGGGAGGAGAGGAAGGGAGGCAGGAAGGAGGAAAGAATGTAGGGTGGGAAGGAAGAATGAAAAAAGTGAGGTAGGGAGGGGGAAAGAGGGACGCAAAGGGGCAGGAATACCAATGAAGGTGCAACTCCTCCCCATCTCGCGGAAATTGCTCTTTTTCTCCCCAGAAATAATCTTACGCTCTGCTCCCATATATCAACATTTAGTGGTGGACGACTTACTTCCAGTACAAATACAGTTATTTTTATGATGGAATTTAGTACGTACTGCACAAAAATTGTAACATCACGTTTGTCATCAATTGTGAATTCCAGCGTTTGTTTTCCCAGCAGTAACATTGATTTTGGGTGTAAGGTGATAAATCCTGCTTCTTTCACTTTCACAATAAGTCCTAAGACCTAAGCTGCATAGGTTTGCATAGGTTTGCATATGCCAGTCATTCTCAGGAATTATGAAAATAAAATATTAACTTAACAAACAGTATATTATTGTTAGCGAACGGGTAGAGCCGACCTTGTCATCGTTCGCCGGCTATTACAAATGTTTTCCTGTAACTCTTAGTCAGTGTCGCGGAAATAAAAAAAATGTCCAATTTTTGAGCCCATGTTATGCCTGTAAGCGTCCTAACTTTAAGTGCCTGTATTATCTGTCTGTTCTATACGAATTTTGATTTACCCTGTGACACTCCTCTGGTGCTTACCTTCTGAAAGTAGTTTAATAGAATACCAAACAGACATACGTACAGACACAGAATGTAATGGCCGACTTATGAACATTTGGAGACTAGCATCAGTAATCAACCCCAAAACTGTTAACACATATACATGTATAACAAAACTATGTGCGGTTTATTAATAATGTTAAAAATACTCATAATTCCGATCATTCAATGCTGAATTTTGAAAGTGTCATTTTAAAGAATATATTTTTTAACTCTGTTTCCAGTTGCAGCTGCAGTGCCACTAGCGAGAAATGATTTGATTTGTTCTGTTGGTGAGTGGCTCTGCGTTGCCAACTGCATCACCGAAGGTCATTTGGGTGGGCATTGCGATGAAAACGGAGATTGCGACTGTTCCAAGCCATCCACGCCATCACCCAGTGGTAAGAAACAACAGTTCGAAAAGTGTTGCAAAGGGATAAGATAAAAAACAGCAAATAAACTTAGTTTTGCTCACAATGCACTCAACTTCTGACTACGTTCTTATTTAGGCTGTAGTAAATGAGAATGTTAAAAAACTCTCTGAGTAGGTATTGGTTGTAAATTGAATCAGAATTCGAAGAATTTGAATTTTGTACATGTGTTTATAAAAGCTGCATCAAAACAATCAATACATCTTCAAGAAATGAGCTTGAATAGTAAACCACAGAAATAGTACATTTATGTACTATTTTTGTCTGAATAATAAATGAAGAAATACACTTAAGAAATACATTGAAGCCAGCATTGTGAATTGCTAAGGATGACAAGTGAGCAACTATAAAAACTAAAAAAATGACTGAGTAAAAATATTAAACTTATATCAAATGATGAGCTATAAGCATTATAACAATAACTAATAATTAAAATAATTTCTGCGCAGTTATTCCTATTGATGAAGCATTTCCATCTAATCGGCCTCATCTGTTTCTGCTGACTATGTGCCAAAGGTTTCTATTTTTTACCCCGTCCTATTCCAGCCAGGCTAGGTACACTTCGCTGGAAACAATCTCGTATGTCAGAACAAGTAACTCTTTGGATATCCTCTCTTCAATAGACATTGCGAGGAAAATAATTCGATATCTAAGAATACTTAAGCTCAGCACCAGAACGAACACATTAACCCTAAAATTAAAAATATTAAAATTATTCACTTCAGTTGATTAGTTTTCCTGAAATATAGGTAAACATTTTCTAGCATGGTACAGAGTAGTGTAGTTTATGACGTGTCAAGCAGTGCTGGACAACCTGTGACCTTGTAGCAATGCTACTGCCATAAATATGCTGACTTTGGCGAATGCAGCTGCTTTCTGTGTTAACAGGTGCAATACGTGCAACTTCGTAGCAGATTCACTATGCTTTATTAAATTTGCTGTTTAGCATGAAAAATCTGCGGCAAAATTCTTTCCACGATAACGAAGTGTATGATGACGTTTACAACTTAATCAATTTGTTTTCATGGAAGTAATGCTTTCTTATGCGAGTTAAGACAGTTTTAAAGTATGTTCCATTCTGCCATGGAAACCACTCGAACCTTCTGCGATACGTCATGACGTATCAGGATACCAACTTTGAGGTTAGAAATACCCAACTTATCGTGCTATGGTTTCAAAATGTATGGCTTTTATTGGAAAATTGACCGAGTTCCTTTATAATAATAATAATAATAATATTTGACCACTCTACTAGCGGCGGTCGGGTAGGTGGAAGGGCTGAAGCCACTAATACCACTCCCAATTTAATTTTAAAAACTCAGTAATTTCTAAGCTAGAAGCTGTTTAACTCAGTCTTACTTAAATGTCTTTTGAAAGAGGCAACCGAGTTCGCCGCAACAGTTTCTTCACTGAGCGAATTCCAGACAGGAACTACACGAACAGCAAATAATTATTCCCTGCAATTTAGATGTGAAGGCTGTGTGCACAACTTGAGTTTATGTCCCCTCGTGCTGGTGACAAGACTAAAATCAAAAAGCAGCAGTTGAACACCCAAGTAACCATGGAGAATCTTGAATGCCAACACAAGATCAGATTTTAATCTACGCAGCTCCAAGGTCTCAAGCCTAAGCCTTCTTAAACGCTCTGATGCAGGGATGTTGCGAAAACCAGGTAGTCCCTTAGCGAACTTGCGCTGTACCGACTAAACCAAGTCCACATCTTTCAGCAGTGATGGGGACCACACATGGCTAGCGTACTCCAAGATGGGTCGCACGAAAACTATAAAAGCCCAAACTTTGGTTTTGAGATGTCCCGATGTAAAAACATCGGTTAACCATTGATAGCCGACAGAAAGCCTGTGCCACAATTTTTCTACAGTGCAAGGAGGGTTTAAGGTCGGTGATGAACCATCCGCCAAGATCACGTATCTCCTTTACATTGGGCATCGTTGTTTCTACCAGCATGTAACGAGACGCGTTTCCACACTTACCAAAATGAAGCGTGCAGCACTTTGACTTAGAGATGCGAAGTTGCCATAGTGGAGCCCATTCTGAGATACAGACAATATTATCTGAAAGGCGTTCACGAGCTTCTGCATCGATCACTGCTGACCCAAATTTTAGGTCGTCCGCAAATTTGTACAGCTCAGACCTATCATTAATGCAAGATAAGTCGTTCAAGAAAATAACAAAAAGCAGGGGACCCAAAACAGAGCCCTGCGGAACTCCACTGATTACATCAGAAGAGGATGACAATACTCCCTCAACAAGTATTCTCTGTGAGCGACTACTGACAAAAGACGCCAGCCAAATCAAAAGCATTCCCCAAAGCCAATCTCTTCAAGTTTGAATAAAAGTTTCCTGTGTACCACCGATTCGAATGACTTCTTAAAATCAATATAAATAACATCGGTAGGTATGCCTATGTCAGTCGCAGAAGTCCATTCATCAAGTGCTAAAAGTAACTGGTAGGTAGTCGAACGGCCCGGTAGAAAACCAAATTGCTCTGGATTAATTTTATTATTTTCTTCTAAAAAGTCCAGCATCTACGTGCGTATTACTGATTCCATGATTTTACAAGGTGCCACCGTAAAAGCAATTGGACGGTAGTTAGAGCAGAGAGCAGGATTTCCCTTCTTGAAGACTGGTACAACATTGGCTGTGCTCCAGATTGAGAGTAAGGTGCCAGACTTAAAAGAAAGTTTGAATATAAGAGAAAGGGGATAACTAATTCCCCGGCTAACCTGTTTATAAAAGAAGGCCGAATAGCCATCTGGACCGGTTGCATGGCTAGGCTTTAATTTAGATATTTTTTGGTCAATAAGCCAAGGTGGAAAATCTACAGATTCACACCGGGCTATAAGATGATCCATACATCTAGGTTGTGGCAAAGAGCAATGATCGTCCATAATACCATTGGATGAGAAGAAATTACAAAGGGCTTCAGCCTTGTCAAAATTTTCTTTAAGAAAATTTTCACCTTGTCATAATAATAATAATAATAATAATAATAATAATAATAATAAGTAATTTGTTGCTGGAGCAACAGGACTAGCAAGGACCCAGGAGGTCGCTGATTGCCAGCCTAAAAGGTAAGAGCATTGACTATATGCTGGTAAAAGGTAGGAGGATTTTTCAAAAGCAGAAATTAAAAGCAAATGAATGAGATAAAAATAAAACAAGTTTAAAAAATAGTTTTAAAAATAGCATGGCCAAAAGGGTGGAAAAGTGGAGGCTAGGGCAGGGTAGGGTAGGCTCACAACTGCCTTGCCACCAAGGTTAGACCTGCCAGGGACACAAAGGTCCCCGATGGCATCGCCAGAAGTGTAGGAAAGGTACGGGAGGGGAGATGGCCAGTTGTCAAACATAATGAATAAAAGATTAAAAAATATATATGTAAATTAAAAAAAAATCATCCAATATAAGCTGAAAATACAAAAGAAATAAAAAACATAGTTAGTTGCAGGTACCGAACGGGTTGTGAGCGCTAATACTGACCGTTTTTTCGTGGTGGGGAAACTAACAAGCTCTCTTGATAAAAGGGTTTAGGTTTTCAGTAAGTAGCTCCCTGAGGAAGCCTCCCTCTGAGTTCATGCATACTGTCCTTGAACGAAGGGCATTCCAAACCGGGACAACCCGTACTGCAAAGAAATTTTTTCTGCAGTCAAGCCGAGACCCCTGGACCGCAAGCTTCCAAGGATGACCCCGGGTATTATGAAAACAAGGGGCAAGGTCAAAGAGGGGTAAATCGACAGAAATAAGGTTATGTAGTATTTTATACGTTAAAATAAGGTCAAATCTCAGTCGACGAAGTTCCAACAGTTCAAGGCCTGCCTTGGAAAGCCGTTCCAGATGATCAACATCATGAAATCCAGGGAGGCGTTTGGTGAATCTCCTCTGTACCGACTCGATTAGGTCGATGTCTTTTACCAAGTAAGGCGACCAAACCGGTGTGGCGTACTCAAGAATTGGGCGGACGAAAACTTTGAATGCCCATACCTTAGTCGTGAGATTTCCCGAGGTGAAGCAACGGTTAACCACAGCCAAACGGCGGAATGCCATGGCGCTCACCTTCGAACAGTGTAAGGACACTTTCAAGTCTGATGAAAACCAGATACCGAGGTCACGGATTTCCTCGACCACTGGGAGAGTTTCGCCCCCAAGTAGATAATGATAGTCAGGGGAGTCGGGTCCTATATGGAAGGATTGGCATTTCAAGTTAGATAACGGTAACTGCCAATTTTTGGACCAAAGAAGGACATTTTCAATCTCCTCCCCGAGTGCAGGTGAGGGTCCGGCTGCCAACAATTCAGTCCCAATTTTTATGTCATCCGCAAATTTAACTCCATATGGTGATGAAAAGGTCAAGGTCAAATCATTTACATATATCAAAAACAGAAGAGGCCCAAGCACCGAGCCCTGTGGGACTCCACACGGTACCCCGACCTTAGTAGAAAGCGTACCCTCAATGGTTACTTGCTGTAATGGTGGAAACGTACGTGCTGTAGAAGTGTTCTGCTTATAGAAGCGGAAAAGGGCCGAAATGCTGCCCTACGAAATAATTGAGGATTCTTTAACTCTATGCCAGGATTCCACTAAGGTAGTCGTGCAAGTATTGTACAATGTTAAGTTTGCCTCCGAGCGATTCAGTCGAAGCTATTGCCACAGTTTAAGCTTTTTTTTTTGCCACCTTCGTAATATTAGGTGGAAGTGGTTAGGGTTATTCGCTAGCAACTTCAGAGTTCTGACTCTTATGCAATTTAAATTTTTCTTTCGGATGGTAATAATTTCGTATGTGTGCAGCTGAGCAATGTTTGCACTTCACTGGAAAAACCAAGCATCTTTACGTTTCCATCCGTTTCTAAGACGTTTTTGGTATCTTACAATAAGACGGTAATGCCACCCAAGTAAGATACTTTAGCAACTTAAAATTTTTCATACGATATTAGGAAGTTTTCACCATCTTTACAGTTTGGTATCTCAAAGGCAAGTACATCGTAGACATCTGATACATTTAATGTCTTACATAAACGTCATACCACACACGTCTTAAAATGATGACATTTCATTACAATTAGGTTATTTTTATTTGACTTAAATATAAACTGTTTCAATCTGTCACAGCATCTTAGCTGTAAAACAGGTTGTAAAGGAGACGTGTCATTAACAAGAGATCTTAGTCCTTATAACCCGACTGGGGCCAATATAGGTCGGTGTAATAAACTGACGGAAAGCCAAATGGCTCGAAAGGTGGTATTTCAAGCTTTAATTGTCCATTCCGTTCAACTGGCGATTTATGCCGCAAACAAGCTTTCCTCCAGTGCAGATTGGAATTGTTTGATTATATGTGTAGGTGTGCGTGTTAAATGCTGCCTATCGACGTTTCCTTTTTGACTGTGGGAGTATGGCTGAGGGTGGAACTTTGGGCTTTTGTTTCAAAGGTCATAGGCTCTATTCCCGATCGGGCAGTCAGACGTTTACGTCCAAAAAGGCAACACAAATAGGTTTGTATCTGTATTTAGGACGGCGTTGTGTTACGGAAGAATTAAAAATGAACATAATGTCACTGTGAACTACCTTCTATTCCAGCAAAACTCAGCCTTTACAATCGTTATATAGGTCAAAAGATGTTAGCGGTTTTTGTTAATTGCGAAGGATGTGTAAGCATTCATTTCAGGAATTCGTCGGCTGTATAAAGAATGGAACCATTGAATTTTTTTCAGGAATATGCCTATGGTTTACTTACGATAACCAAATACTTGCTTTCAATACAACAGCCACGTCGGTAGGGCAAATTGGCAGTGAAGTTACAAGCGTTTTGTTGATTGCCAATGAAACGTTCTACAAAATTCAAATAAAAAAAATCGAAATTTTGTCTATTTAGAATGAATGCAAAAGTAAGAAATAAAATTGCTGCATAACTTTACACTTTGTTTATTATAGTAGCATACGAAGACGAAAACAATTTTTAAAAAAGCATTTTGATGATTTTAGGTAACTTTTAATCATCAGAGTACGTATCATGCAGTTGATATGGTCTACAAATTGTTTCGTCTGCAATTTTATGATTCCGTGAACATCACGTAGTCGAACATAAAAATGGTTGGATGAGCCGTCCATACGTCGAGTGGAGTGATGGGGGAACAACGGATATATTTATTTGCAGTGCTAAGTGTATTTAATATGTACATTTAATGTATACATATTAAGAAGTATTTGTAATGCTTCATTTCAGAACAAATTGTGGAAACAAGTAGTTAGCAACCTTTTTAGTTTATTTTTTTAATTTTTTTCGCATCTAATAAGAGTCACATGAGATTAGCTGAAATATTTCATAAGGCTCAAATAATTACGCGTAGTGCTAGCAATATTTTAAACACCGTGGTTTTATTCAACTTTAAATTATAGTGTCATACTAATACAATCTTAACGAATTTAGCTTAAACGGTAATTTAAGTACCAGTGCCTTACGATGATGATAAATTAAAATAAATCATATGCAGCAAGGACCTTCCACGGAGATATAATTGGCTTCCTAAAAACACATTTCCCCTCTAATATCGGCAACTTGTTTAATTTCCAACGTACTAAACTACCACCACAAAATGTCAACAACTTTACGTTCCCAACTTAACACTACGTGTTCTCTTACAGTGATGACTTCTTTGCATGTTTCGCAACATAAAATAAATTACCATCTTAAAATATTAGCAACTTAGCCCATTTTTCAGCTTAAAATATGTTTTCCAACTTGAAATAAATTGTTATCTGGCAATTTTGCCGCATTCTCTTTCTTCCAACCTAACAATAAACCATCTTATTGTGTAGACATGTGAAATTACTGCCATCTGACAGAGAGTGAATTTAGCATCTAAAACTATAGCATCTTCAAACAGCTAAATATCTTAAATATTTTAAGTCTCGTGTTTTCCGTCTGATGTCAAGATGCATCTTACGTTCACTTGCATAATAAACGTATTCAATTTAAAATTCGAACTATTCTTTAACTGGTGATATCTTTAACCCTCAAAGCACACGTCCATTCCATCTGAATGGTTTACAATTTTCAGGAGACTGATCGACCAAAACACATTGAATTTCAGCTGCATCCTACAAATTTGAAGATGCGTAATTTTTGCAGTGTGCTTAGCTAACTGTACTTGCACGGTGGCATGGTACTTGACATCATCTCACCCCAGCTTTGCCGACCTTTCTTTAACTGAACAACGGTTATTTAACTTCATACTACACCAAAAGCTGGTTTTATCCCCCACTTATGAACTATTTAAGATTTATAAAATTAATGAGTAAAAAGATCAGGTTTTACATGCTGTAAAAAGAGCCCCAGAATGTTTTCGTTTGTTATTCTGAATGTGATTGAAACTTCCGCAGTTTGAATTTTTAAATGTATTTTTCACTAAATTTTACACGTTGTATTTCAATTCTTTTGCAACTCTAAAACTTGGCTTTATTGCTTTATTTACAGCTAGAGAGGACCTCGTCTGCGTTTTGGGTGGCCAACTGGCTTGTGAGGTCAATTGTATGATCCCAGAATATGTTGGTCATTGTGACGAAGACAACAATTGCGTATGTCAACCACGCACTTGAGAACCACGCACCATCTTCTTGAGAAGGTAATTAAGCAAAGCACTACTTAAGAAATAACGAATGTGGCTCGCGGAAAAGAACTGCACTTATAGAGTGTAAAAGCTGAACTTTAGTAGTTATAGCAAAACACAGAGTGCACCACACTGTTTAACGTATCACAGGACAAACTGTGACTATGAGCTATTAGAGGAAAAAATTCAAGTTGGGTTAACACAGCATATAATAGAACAATGGTAACAAGATCATGAATTTATTTCAAACCACTTAATACTTAAATAGATAAATGCACTTAAATACTTAGATAAATACTTAAATACTTAGATAAATACTTAAATACTTAGATAAATACTTAAATACTTAGATAGATAAATGCATCTCAACTCTCTGGCATCACATGTAGGTGACTGGAAAAAAGCTACAATAGTAAACGAAAAGTATGCCTTTTAGGTGAAAGCTGAAATTGCTCATCTTGTTTAGGGCGTGTTTACGCAATGAGACCTTCTCACTCGCCGAACGCTATTTGCTAGACAACTGTTATTTATTTACGATTAATTTCCTGTTTCTGTTAAATAAATGCAGAAATAGGCAACAAATTAAATGTATTATAAATAACAACACGGATGAAGAACAAAGTGCAACAGTCATTTTAAACATTGGTACAACATTGTTGCCATTTCACGCTATTGCCAAAATTTGCTATTCTCGTTGAAAAAACAGCTTCTAGCAGTGATCAAACGACGGCAGAATAAATAGCTACTCGCAGTGAGAATTCAAAATCCAACATGGCGTCCATTTCGGGGTTGTGGAATCGACGACAAATCATCGAATACTGGCATTCAGAAATCTGTCCGTCGTCTTGTACAGCTGTAAAAATTATTTTCTAGTTGTCATAAATCGACGATGTCATGTTGCACGCTTCGTACGTCGTGTTGTGAGGCACGAGGAGATTTGCGTCCGCGTTGTTGCCATGATTACTATACGTATAGACAACTTGAAAGCCACATCCTTCAGTAAAGGCGAGATGCAGCCAGCAGATTTAGTATTAAGCAAGTGAAAGCTAGTAGAGAAATTTGTCGTTGAGTAAACGAGCCCTTATAAAGAGAGTAAAATAGAAATTTGCAGGCACTCAACAATTCTAACATTCTTACTGTTGTATTAGAAATTATGCTTACTTAGCTGATCGTATAAGGGCGCAAAAGAAATTTATACAGTAAACGTTTGGAATTACGAAAAAATCTGTTCTATTATTTAAAAAATCTTAGTAGCAAAAAATTATGTGCACGTAAGACGTCTATCAAGATAGTTTATGGGGTTCAGATAGCTGGATAGTTGGAACGACTGTTTTTTTTTGTGTGTGTGTACTAAAGGTATCAGCTTCAAGCTTTATCTTGGCCTACACTTGTGCATCCGAGAAGAAAGCACCCAGGAGGTTGCTGCGAATTTCGATTATGTCTTATAAAAGGTTTCAGGAATTTATTGCAATTTTTTTCCTCTATTGTCTTGAAGTGCAGTGCTTAGCAGTTGAACACAACGGTAACTGATAACATAGTTTGTTAGTCATTTGTTCGTAACTTTGCATAATTGTGCTTATGTTGTAAGTTGTTACGAATAAAGTATTTCTTTTTTTAGGATTGTTCTGAAGAAAAGACGTTGAAATAATAACTTTGCAGTTCTAAATAAATTAATAATGAATTAAAACGTTGTCAGTTTCTTATTACAATTGCTGGATTAAGTAAACGTCATCGATTCCATCACACCAGTTCTGAGTGGGACCAGTCAACCAAAAGTTTGTCTTCTCCACTATTCAAAAGATTTAGTTTGCATGTTTGCGCGTTTGTTTCCTTACTCGCTTAGAAATACGTTACAAGTAAAGAAAGTTGTTAAAAAAGTTTTTGCAGCCAGTTGTTTTTAGGCCATTTTTCTTAAATTGGCTTGGGTGAGTGTTTTTCCCTCAAAAAAGCAGTACCATCTGGCAATGGCAATTTTTCGGGAAAGGACCTGCAAAGTATACTAATGGTTTTTTCGGGAACGTTATTTTATCGCCGTCTCTTTCTCTTTTCTACCGCCTTTTTAGCAGTTTTTTTCTTTTTCAGGCAGGCCCATTTTGCCCTTTTTAGGCTTTTTTGTGCCTTTAGATAGGACCCAGGATGAATCCTAGTGGTACACCACTAAAGTAGACATCATCTAAATTTGTTGTGCCCATAACCACACATTGGGTACAGCCATTAAAAAAATCATTAATCCATGCAAATAGTTTTCCACGTAAGCCATACCCATTCTAGCTTAGCAAGCAAATTTGAACGAATAAAGATCCGAAAAACAATCAAAATAACATCCACGGGGATGCCAGTATCCATAAATTCTGTCCATTCATCGAGAACCTTGAGTAACTGTTGTCTGGTTGATTTTCCCGCAACAAACCCAAATTAATCATAGAATGTCTATGAAAGTTAACATTTTACGTTTGATAATTTTTTTCATTATTTTACAAGGAACGCACGTGAAGGATTTCCATTCTTGTTTAGTTTAGTTTTAGTAATCTGTGCTGTGAAAGATAGCGAAAGCTATGGCGACAAGTTCGGCTGGACCTCCATCCATCTGGCCTTCACCATTTTCAACTACTTTTAAGTGCATTTTACAAACCGCGGTAAACCAGCTCTTTCGACGTAACTTAATGAAATAAAAACATTTGATCGTCACATTTAACCACTGCTGGTGGACACGACACCAATAAAAACAAAAGGAATCCGTTAACGATACAAAATAACAGCTAACTGAAAATTGGGTTCCTGAGCAAGCGTATTCTTTCATGCAATACGATGTCGACATACATTATGGCTAATATGTGCCGACATTGTGTTGCATGAATGAATAGGTCTGCTCTCGAACCCAATTTTCCGTTAGCTGCTACTTACGAAATTAAAACTTCAGGTAAAATTAGCACTGAAAGCTGGAAATTAGGCCTGACTAGGCCTAAAAGTTAATACATTTTTAATCTACATATTGTTGTTATTATTATTATTATATGGTTAAAACTTTTAGATTATATATTATAATATAGATCACTGTTGCAGTGAGTGATAGAAGTGTGCGCCTTAAAATTTTCATTAGAGGTCGAGTGGCCAGTGGAGGTCCAGTGGCAGCAGTGAACCTTCTGAATCTTCTGATTATTGTTAAAAACTATAGTACTGACTATAGTATGGCTTGCAGTTGAATACCTTTCAACTTTTTTGTCTTCTGTTCAGCAAAAGCTAGGGAAGACTATTGCAACAACTTTGCCCATCCGTCCATCACCTTTTTAAACCCGAAGAATGGTACCAGATAGAGAAAATGGTGTTCTCCATTAGATTTAGCGTACAAAATTTAGTTTAAAAATAAAGAAAGTATGTAGAAGTGGCGTGAAAATGGCTGAAGTGGGGAAGTGTACAGAAGACCGGCTGATACAAGGTAGTCGCTGATCGGGCTTAGTTTTATGTGAACATATGCCAGACAACCAAAACGACGCTGGTTAATACAATAAGTGGACCATTTCTGCAAAGGAGTTACATTTTCAACTAAATGCCTTGGTACAGGGTGAGAAAACCTTTTGCTAGGGGTCTGCAGGAAAAAGTAACAATAATTAGAAAATTATGGTAATACCAAATGTTAACTACGACTATTGTGGTTACAAAAACTAAATTAAAAGTAAGTATGTCCGCCGTTGGCTTCTGTCACAGCACAGCACATTGTTTGTCTGTTTCATGGCCAAACGAATGATGTGGGTCATCAAGGAGGAAAGTCAAAGCTGGAATGGGGAGTATTTCAGGAAGGACGAACTCTTGCAGCCAAGGTTATTCCGTTCCTCAAGGATCCCAACAATACCCAGGATGCAATGGAGGTCTGCTTTCTTCACGGCAAGACACCTTGCTTCAAGGCAAATTTGGTAAAAATCCTAGAAATGGAGGGATACCCCCAAGAGATAATAGGTTTGTTGCTACCCAAAACCTTCTTTGGCGAAGTTGAATAGACTTCTTCGGAAGTTCTGGATGAACGGGTGCATCATCGGACCTGAATGAAGACGATAATTTTGGGGCTATTCTGAAGGACACAGTTGATTCCTTGATCATCGTGGAGTGTGGAACAGATCGGTATTTCCTGACAACACTCCTTGCACATCTGGAACAAGTCCTCCGTGGCATGGAATGGAATACGGACTTGTTTGCGAATCTTCTGAGCTCCTACCCTGATCATCATCATGCTGTGAGAGAAGGAAACTGCGGACAAACTAACTTTTAATTTAGTTTTTGTAACCACAACAGTCGTATTAAACATTTGGTACTACCATAGTTTCGTTATTGTTCCTACTTTTTCCTGCAGACCCCTAGCAGAAGGTTATTTCCCACCCTGTATGCAGAATATTTCTCGCATTTACACCTGCCAGAATTTCATCTGGCCAGAAGGAAACAAGGAGATTGGCATAACACATGTGCACGCTCCTCCACCACGCTATTCTAGGGCCAATGAACCATGATGTTTGTATGTGTGATCCCCTTCACTTGACAAAAATGTTGCAAGAGCTGGTTAGGGAACTCGCCACCATTATCCCTCGAGATTCTGTGAAATCAAAATCCAGTTTTAGTGTCTTGGAGTAGTACCAAGTTTTTAAACACATCAAATACTAAGTTTTTCTAACATTACTAAATGCCTTCTAGTGGAAATATCCACAATTGGTAAGAAAAAACCGTTCATTTTGTTAACCTAAAATACTGCTAGGGTCACAAAGGATGACATCTATTGTTCTAATGGACGTTGCGCACCAATAAACAAAGCCGACATTGTGACTTATTGCATGTTTTGTTCCTAATCAGCTCGAACATAATTACACAATATTACGGCCTTTGTTGTTAATTCTTACCAGAAAGTTTGTATCGTTGTAAAAGCATTTCAGGACGTTAACGACAGTGATAAGTGTTCTGAGATTTTATCAGGTTATTCTTTACATTAATTCAAATTCTAACATTACACCGATGCTTAACGATCATTTCCCTCTTGCATTTTTACCGGACACTAAACATGGCTTCCATTACACCATATCAGATCTAATTCGTTCGAACACCTATGACTCAGGGAAGCTCGATGATAAGAACCCGCTCTGATACAAAACAAAGCATCTGTAATGTTAAACACTGTGCTGTACAACACTGAAAAACTAAGCATTTTAAAATTCATAAGATGCGTCTGAAACTCAGTTTTTTAATTCGTCAGCCTCCAGAAAATTGTAATCCCATCTTACTCAAAGTTGGAATGGATCAGTGCTTTGCCAATTTAAGATACCACCAGTTTGGGAAGCGTTATAATTTGAGACTTGTTTAATTTAAGGTCCCTTTAAACGTAAACTGCTTCTGATTATCAGATGGCAAACACACGATATAAATACTTAAAATATTAGCTGTTTAAGACGCCATAGTTTTTAGTTGATAAATTCATACAGTGTAAGATGGAATCAATTTCAAATGCCCACTTAATACGATGGTTTATTTTTATGCTTGAAAACTGAGAAGGTTCCAAACTTGTAAGATGGCAATTTGCTTAAAATTGTGTACCTGGCAAAGACGGCAACATTTTAAGATGTCAACGTATTTTAAGCTTAAAAACAGAAACAGTTGCTAACATTTTAAGATGGTAATTTATTTTAAGTCGTGAAACAAGCAAAGATTCCATCGTTTAAGATGTTATATTGGCTTAAATCAGCAATGAAGTGAAGTTGCTACGTTACAAGGTGGCAATTTACTGAGTCGGAAAATAAATAAGTTGTAGTCTTGTCGACGAGACAATTGTTTTTGCTCAACACTACGCAAATATTTCAAACATAGCAAAATATAATTTTTTTATTAAAACACTCATTGTTATTAATTGTTGTTAAATGATTAGTTTTAGTTGAAATATTTCACAAGGTGCTAATAATTATATGCGTAGTGTTGACTAAAAACAATTGTCCCAAATCCGAACAGGAATAGAAAAAAATACATTTTTCTATATTTGAAATATTTGTTCCTAAAATAGCACATAAATAGAGACACGTAAAGGAACCATGCATCCAACAACACATTAAAAATACAAATTACTTCTCATTAATTATAGTAAATACAGATATTAGACAAAGAAATAGCCTATATACACCTGTCTCCCGCCCTTTTCCCTGCTTTTGCCACCCGTGTTATCCCAAACTGGATCCTAAATAACAAAAAAATTCCTTCGTTGAAACAGTAGATTGCAACAGTAAAGTTGTAGAGGAAAATGTTCCCAGACCATCCCAAATGCCTGAGAAACTATCTCAGAATCGACAGTTAAGATAAAAGCAAGATCTTAACTACCGATCACAACACTCATAAACTTCCCTGCTGATTTACCGTCCCTGAAAACAATTATTGTGATAATCCTAAGTTAACTGTAGTCATTTTTTGAAAATATGAAATGGTATTATTTTTCATACAGTATATGAACCAGCTAAATGGATGCTAACTCATCTACGAAATTAACGAGAATTAGCAAACTCTTCTGACTTCCATAACGATTTAAACGCTGAGTTATGCTGGCTGGCCATACTGACATGATTTTTCATTCAATTTTAAGTCATACTAATCACGATGTCCACCTACATTGGTCTACAGCCACGTTATAAGGACTAAATGTCTTGTGATTGATAGGTTCTCTTTCAAAATCGAGAAACAGCTAACATAAGCAAATGAAAATGAAATGGTTGAGGTTTAATAGACGTCAACGTAATGAGAGGTCAGCATCAAAAGACGCCAGGTATGTAAAATGCCTACCAAACCATATGTCTTTAAGACGCCTAACATCTAAGATGGGGAAAATATCTGAAAGCTGATGCAAAATTTTAAGATGCCAAAGCATCTTCATCATTAAAAATGCGTGTGTGCCTCTACACCTCATACCTCTACACCTCCTGAACCACAGCGCCTATGAAGAAGGGAATAGTACCGCATGGAAAATACGTAAATTGCACTTCCGATGGGCCTGTTATCATGACTTTAACTTGAATTTGTGGCCCTCAAACAAGCATAAAGTTGACCTGAAAATTGCTAATGATGTCAAAGTCCAATCAGGCAAAGTTACTATTTAGGGAAACTTACTAGAAAAAAACTTGATTGCAAAAAATAACCTAAAATGACGACAAATTCTGCATCTTACTACATATCAATTTAAAAATTGGCTTTGATTCAAATGATTGGATGCACGGAAAAAGCAGACTATAAGTTTTAAAAGGACGTAAATATTTACATTTCTGAAGAACCGAGGTACGTGGATTGAGCGAACAAAGCGAGCGATTTCAATGGAAACTAAACCTTTTCAGCGCGTTTTGCTTTGCTCTCTCAATCTTTCATTTAATGCTACTCTCACTTTCCTAGGGGATTTACTTCCTGAGAAGGCCTACAAACGTGCAAAGAAACAAACAGGTCGTATTTTTCGAATGATGAAATGCAGCCGTGCTGAAGAATGTGGCGAACGAACTGTGCGCAACAATTGCTATTACTTGGCGTATTTTAAAGGCTGCTTCCATGCAGTCTTGGTCGTCCATCTTGTGGTTTCAGTTTTTAAAGTGTTCTCTGGCCAGAGAGCCCACCGATAAAAACCGTCTAACTCTAGACACCTGCTGGTATGCCTATCATTCTGTATTTGGACTATCACATTTCATGCTACTACTTATTCAGTGAGTTATCTTACACTTTATCACTATTTTTCGTTGGAACAGCACGAGTGAATTGTTATTTCTTACTTGTAATGAAATAAAAATTATTAACTAAAAGTCTTGCTAGTTTATAAACAAAAATTATACCCAAACTATTGAACCGTTCTACTAACCCATTCGAGTTCTAATCTATTCATTGAAAATTGGGCCGCCTACTTCGAGCATATTAAGTTAAACTTTTCTGCGTACGTCGTTACTGCCGATAAGCAAGTGGTTATTTTACTAACAAACGTAGGAGGAAAAACCCATGGCTTGCTGAATAACTTGTGTGCTTCAGATGCACCCTCAACTAAGACTTTACTACCAGTAATTTGTGCCCTAAGCTGAGTTACTTGTGTGAAAGATTTCCAGAAGTGGGAGCATTATGCAGGGGAATCAATAGCAAGTTATATTACCGAATTAAAATGGTAACGTTGCAGTGCAATTATGGGTCTGCATATGATTGCAACCTTACTTGTAACCTTACTTGTGAGTAGAAAAATAATCCTACTTCACGCAATGGAGTGTTGATGATTGCTACCCTGCTTTGGGTAACACACTAGCTTGTGTCTAAATTGTGGAAGAATAAACCTATGACCTGATATATCCGGCTTATCAACTTATAAGGTTTCTAGTTTAGCGTACTTTATACTTTACGCAATGTAAACACTGCACCTATGTAATCTTTGTTGAATATTCTAAAGATGGCGTAGATGAAGAGAGACCAGATAAGACACTGGTGGAAGAAGGTCAATGGGTATGAAGCGGGAAAGAAAAACGTTTTAGAAATTAATGCTTTCGTCGACAGTATTACCAACATAATAGTACGGAGGAAAGGCAGAGAGAAAAAAATAAACATTAGATATAAAGGTGAAGATCATTTACGCCCAAATTCTACTGTCACAAACAAGACTCTTGCGTCAGGAAAACGCTTGGATACGAATTTGCAAAAATATCTCCTAGGATTTTGGGAAGTATGGATGAAACTAGTTAGGGACCAACACTAAACAGAGGACACATGGGCAAAAAATCAGGAATAGTACAGCAAACAGATCTGTGATATACAGCTGGGAATGAGGGAAAAATCCACTTGGTTGAGCAAAAAATACACGGATTTACTATGCTGGGAGAAATAGCATAATATGGAGCGCAAACTACCAAGAAGATAGAGAGGAAATGTATGGGATAGAAAAGACTTTGTATGGAAAGTGATAAAAAGCAAAAAAATGCTTCTGAACCTACTGATAAAGATAAAACAAAGCGACGTAGGAGTGTAAGTTGAGCATAACGAATATGGGAACGCTAACATCAACATCAGCTGAAGAAAGTTCGCAAATATTAAATTACGACCCAAAATATTAGATAGTTTTATGCCAAAAGTATGCAACTTATTGAAAAGCCTGACTGATATGTATGATGTATGATACATGTATGTTTACATGTATATGTATGTGTGTTAAATGCTGTCTATGGCCGTTTCCTTTTGGCCGAGTCAGTATGGCTCAGCGGTAGGACCTCGACCTTTAATTTCAAAGGTCGTGGGTTCGATTCCCCGCTCAGGAAGTCTGACATATAAGTCCAAAAGGCATTGTAAATAGGTCTGCATCCGTTTTTATTGACTGGTTGTTGACAAGCTTGACATTTTTTTGTTGTACTTAAAAAATGTCATAAGGTAGTTGTAAAATATGACACTGGACAGAAAGTGTACAGTATTATATGCAAACAATAACAATATTTGGAACGGATTTTGGCAGGCTGATGTTAATTTCGTAAAAAAGCCAAATTCTCAGACCCATTCTCAAAATTCATATTATGAAATCACATATACTCTATTCCAGAGCTGTAGCCATTTTTTAAATACTTTGCCAATCATTAGGAAAAAATGTATTTAGCAGTACTTATTTTGCTGCATCAGTAATAATGACACTGTCGATATGTGATACAAAATATGTCGTTGCTGGAACGTCGGAACTTAACCTAAATGGCCTTTACCTGCTTTTGTAGTCCCACGAGAATTTCATTTTAACCGTTATCAAACATCCATGTATTAAAGACTACACATTCAGTTATAACGGGTTTAGATTTAACACAACATCCGTGTAGTACAGCAGCTGTAAGATGATTAAAAGAGACCGCAATGAAACTTACAGTTATTAACAGTTTGTCTTATCTATGGCAGCTGGTAGATGACACATAATTCCGTTGATAAAAAATTTGTCTATAAGTAGTACTCGCAAATTTCGGATATAGTCCGTGATTATCAGAGATAAGATACTACATTATTTTCCGCGTACGAACAAACAAACCTCCACCTAATTGGCTAAGGTGGCATATGATTTTCTTTGCCTCTCTTTCATCCCTGACATTCACAAACATGTAGAACGTTAGTTTTTTAGCTGCAGGTTTGCATTCTAACTTACGCTCATTATCACTTCTTAATACCTTTGGGAAAATGTAGCCATTATTACATATTACAAACCATTAACTAACCTAACTAGCCATGAAGATTTGAAGAAGGGCATTTCTCAACATCACTTATAACTTTGAAATACGGATTTCTGTTTAAATTCTGCCCTAAAATAAATTTGTTTTATTTTACTTCATACTAAAATTCTTATTTCCATGAAGGAACTTATCTAAATATTTAAAGGTACTGCATAAATAAATTGTGATACCACGATTATCATCAAACTCCAGCTACTTGTTTCCCCTAAAGCTAGACCGGTTATAGGTATATTGTGCTAACTCCTATCGGTTCACTTTTTTAACTGTTGTCTCGCAAATGAGGAAAGGCAGTTCATTAAAAATATATCTATTAAGTAACGTCCATATGATAAAATGGATAAGCGTGGAAGTGTCTGATGGACTCATCAATGTACTTCAAAACAATAGGATAAACAGTGTGATGATCTCTATTCCATTTTGGGGGAGTTAGATGATCTCCACTTTATGATAGGATAAGCAATCGTGGTTTAAAGAAAACAACAAGCTTTGTGCTGTTTCTTCTGTTTCCTATAATTTAAAACGATAAGTCCTACACATTAATTTGTGTGTCCCATTCTATTTCTGATTATGATAACAATGCATTAACTTACCAAACAATTATTATTCCGCTCTAATGTTCCATGCTACATCAGTTTTTATGTTTTAAATTCAATTCATTTTATTAGCGAATGGTCAAACCTACGTTTCCATCACTCGCCAAGCCAATAAATGTGTTTTGGTGTAACCATCAGTCAGTGTCAGTAAAAGAACAAACAACGATGCTAGCCCGTGTTGCATATGCGAGCATGTATGACAAGGATTGACACTGCTTGTTGGGTGTGGCATCATGTCATCTCTGCAGTTCTCTAATGTAAAATGCATACAAGGTAGCAGCCAGTGCTAAATCGCCAAATTACTTGGACAGTAACCAATGTAAAATGCAGATCCTCAAAAGCCTCTCGCAAATCTTTTGTAAGTTTTGTGTATTGTTGATGAAATGTACTAATTTTTCATAGATATTTGCTACTAGTGACACTTCACGAATTGGCATTACGATGTGTTCCACATGCTATGGTCCTATTACGCAAAAAGTCATAAAATTTCAGCAACACTGAGACGCTTATAGAAAAGCGTACATTAAGTTTGACACCGGCTTGGTAAGAAGTTTAAGAAACGTTTTTCTTTGCCCAACTTAAGAGATCCAGCTTGGACAAACAGACATAGAGCGTTTGATGGTCGAGTAATGATCATCCACATAACGGCATCCGCAATCAACGCCGGAGCAAGTAATAGATGAGTAATACAAAACTTGCACACAGTTTTATAAACCACAGTGAAAACAGTTATATATGCGTTGATATCCTTCATTCTCGTAGGTACTGAGCAGGGAACCGGAACCAACCCGTCACTGGAATCAGGTAAAAATACCAGTAGACAACAATTATTTTTCCGAGTCTGAAGGGAGTCAGAACGAATAAGGCCCACTGATTAGGCCGGAAAAATCCACTCGAAAGTCATAAAGTAAAGATCGATTTTAATTTTGGCACTGTTGCCATATTGGATGTGACGAGATGATTAGTTTATACTATTTTGTGACCAAGGCACAAAGCTGTTTGGCAAGTGCAGAGAATTAAAATCGTGTTTTACTCTATGACCTACGAATGTATTTTTCCGGCCCAGTCAGTGGGTCGTATTCGATCTGAGGAAAAGTAATTTTTAATTGCCGAATTTAACTGTAACCAAACTGAAAAACTTAATGATTGCATTAACTGGAACCATAATCAAACCGAAATGTAATATCAGTTGTTTTTTTTCAATTGTATTTTGACAATACTCTATCCAATACTCGCGGATGTAGATTTACAAACGAGAACTATTTAAAGTTTAATAACTAAACAGTTATGTAATTTATTGTTTTTGTTTGGTTTAGGTAAAGTTTGGCTACATTAAGTTCGAATCATAATAAGTTGTCTGCTACATGTTGTTTAGAATGATGCTATACTAAGCTAAATAAGCAGTTATCATAGCATTGAGTAATTATGCCTCCCATAAATATTTCAAGAGATTTTTGCAGTGATGAATTAAATTGCCGGATTAACGAACGTAGTAGGCATAGTTTAAAATCATATTGTTGACAAAGCCACAGAGCAAGCGAGCAAAGCATAGCCTATAACAGACAACAAATTGCAAAATATTGGTTGGTAGGTTGGTTGTTTTATTGGTAGCACTTTTGTAGTCTAGGTGTAGTCCAAACAAAAGGTCGGATTGGAATGAAATTTGGTACATCGCTTTATTCCCCCAAAAGTATTGCTGGGCCAAAATTACGTAAATCAAATAATTTTTACCGAAGAAATTACAGTTTTTCAAAATTTATTTCTATCACTCACTATTGTTAATCTGGAAACCTGAATAGTTAAAGAATTCCTACGAAGCATAAACCATGCTGGTGGCATTCAAGTGAACTTCAGAAAACACAGCAAATTAAATTTTTGTTGTATGTGTCTAGGTAATAACTTTTTCGACGAAACTCAATGAAATAATAACATTTGATCTTTGCATTTAACCACAACAGGAAGAAACGCAACCATGAAAAAACAAAAGGATTTCATTTACAAAAAGAAAGCTTGGAGAAATTCACGTCAGCACGCCGACAATTACAGCCGTTTACACTACCGATGGGAATCCCGAATATGAAACCTGATATCGTCGTATCAATTCGAAGCGGTATATATAAAACGAAAGTCTAGAGCAGACGATTCGTTTATATCTTAGCACGAAACAATTATACGGCTGCCTCTAATAGTTTAAAGATTCGTCGCTTGAGGGTGCCGGGAGTGAATGGACCCATGGAGCTAGATAGCCGTCTCATCGCGCTAGTCTTAAAAGCCAATTCGGATTCTAAGTCTTCCGACTCGTCCACAGCATATCCTGGTCCAGTTGCTGCTTTCAAGGCCCTCTGAATGTTCCAAAGTTTTTCTCTGTGCTGTACGTGTTATTTCTGCTGATCCGCTTCTATTGCCAGCAACTCTTTGATCTGGAGCTGATGTTGAGCGGATGCCTCCTTGCTGTCTGTTGCTTGGAGTTTGGTCTGCTCTCTGATGGGATCTGGTACCGGTTTGAAAATCTTCGTGAGATGCTCGGAGTCTGTAACATTTTCTAGCTTGGCATCTCTAAATTTAAATTTGAGTCATTGTTTCAAGACCTCGTATGGTCCGAAGCTCGTTGTCATTTCTTCATACTCATTTTCTAGAGAAATTAAACTCCAACCCTTTTATTTAGAAAAAAAATGAGTTTTCGATCTTAATAACAAGAATTCTTGTTTGTGGTAACGCGATTCTTGTTCTCGTTGACACCAACACTTGTTCACGTTGACATCAAAGCAAATTCTCGTCGGCACCAACAAAAACTCAAACACATGTTTATATCAACGCAAATTCTCGTCGGCGCCAACAAAAACTCAAACACATGTTTACATCAAGCCACGATCACATCTCGAGGCAGGCCTTCATCAACCAAAACTTACGTCTTTGGTCCCGTCAATACCAAATTGGGTCAGAACTAACACGTTCCTACTCGATGACACTACACTTGATCCAACATGCATCTGTACCTCCATTCTCTCAAAGTTTTGGACTTGTCGATAGTCAGAAATCCATACGGGTCGGAATTCCAACACTCCCCGCAGGTTTCCTTAAACTCCTCGAAGCTCATGCCGCACCTTACGTGGTTCTGGTAGCCGTGCTTGAGGTTGGTATTGTCCTGCCTGAACAGTATCAGGACGTTAGTGCTGTCACGTATCACGCGTTTGGGAATCCTGCTGTAGGTCTGGCACAGGTAAAAGACGTCCACGTTAGCGTGACGTCCGTAGGCGAAGTACCTCTCGATATTGTCCTGCTTTTCTATCATGCAGTCGTCGAATAAAAACACGATTTTCTCGTTGTTGCCATCTACCAATAGTTGTTCGTGTAACGGTATCTCTTACAAGCTAGAGCAGAACGAGGTTACTGCGTGGCAAGTCCCTTCGAAAGCCTGCCTCAACCGTTCGTACTTACTCTAAAAATGGGCATTTGAACACACGTATAACCTATCGTACTCGAGCCAACCATCGTTGCAGATAAGATTGAGAGTTAGATTAGTCTTGCCGCAGCCGGCCGGTCCGCAGATGATGCATCGAAGTTGTTCGTGGAATTTAAGCACATCTCCCTCTTGTTTTTCTCGAAGTTGGTCTCGTCCGCGAAGTCGTAGTTAACGATTTTCATACTAATTTGCTTTATATATAGAAATATTTTTAGTTTAATAAAACGGCAATTTTTTTTAGTTTAATAAAACTACAATCTAAAACGTATTGCTTGAAGTGTAGGCGAGTTACCGGCACCGTAGACCCCGTTAAAGCGACGACATCGAACAAACACCAACTCCTGAAGGGAAAATACGAAGTTTGCGGTTCGAACAAGGTGCAATTCCACAAGCTACTCCACGGGAAAGAATCAATTAGAACTAAGGGCTCGGGTATGTTAAACACGATGATAAATAAAATGCCGATAGAACTACACATCCTGGGCTACAACTTTTGCGGCCCCGGTACGAAACTGGGCGAGAGACTGGCGAGAGGAGACGTTGGCGTCAATGCTCTCGACGAAGCTTGTAAAAAATACGACATAGCTTACGCCACGGGCGACGATTTGGAAGACAGGCACAGCGCGGACGAAGAGTTGGCTTCGGCAGCCAAGAAAATCGTCTTCTCCCTCACCAGAGTGGGATTGAGCGAGCAGGCGGCTGCCACAGCCGTGGCTGGTGCCATGAAGGCTAAAGTCAAGTTGGGATGGGACATTAAAATTAAATAAATAAATAAATGAAATTATCGTTTTGCTTTTTATGTAAAAAATTCTTTTTGAAAATTTGTTTATATATAAATAATGGTAAAGAGTTATAAACAAATGGAAACTCTATCCAAAGAACTCCACAAGCTGGCCAGGTGTCACTACCCAAGGAGTAATACCAACCCGGTCATGTACACCCTTAAGGATTACGGCGGGAAAGCGCAAGGGCGGCTTTTACAAGTGCGGGCTGCAAAAGACTCAACTTCCGGACCTTTTTCTGGTATAGAAGGTGTTAAAGACTAAAAAAGTGAGAAATAGGGCCAGTTAACGATCATAAATGTTTCTTGTATTCTGTGTTGGCCGTGGGTCTGGAACTGAACAGCATCGATCCCGAAGACTATGACAAATTCAAACGCATGCTCGACACCTCTACCCTATCCTACCCTGTGAAGCTCAGCAATATTGATCGAAAGCACAAATGATCTATCCATTAATGTTATTGGGTACAATGACAAAGAAGGCTTACAGCCACTTCGAGTCAGCAAAAACTTGAACGGTCATCACATAGATTTTCTCCTGACTGCAGAGGACGACTCCGACACTTTAAACACCCACTACTGCACAATTACCAATATAGCTAAAATTCTTTGTTACCATGGTTCGACTCTCATGCCAAACATTATTGTCGTAACTGTTTTGCTAGGTTTGGTAAGGAATTTATGCGCGTCACTTATTGTAAAGAATGTATCAAAATCAACCCCAAACAATCGCTAAAACTTAAAAACCCTGGAGAAAACTTTCTTAACTTTCATCATTTCAATCGACAAAACCCCTTCCCCGTGTCATTTATTCAGAATTCGAATGTCTTCTTCGCATCATCCCAACTGTTCAACCAGCTTCTTCCACCAGCTCAACAACTAAAATCCAACAACATGCACCCTATAGGTTTGGTTACGTTGTTGTGGACCAGAATAGTGAAATTATCAATAAATATAACTACTAGGGAGAAGACGCAGTAGAGGTATTTTTCAACCACATGGTTGAAGAAGCCTGAGAATACTCTACTCTATTAAAAGACGTAAAACCACTCAACCTCACACGGTCTGAAAATGATAGTTTCAATATCGCCAACACTTGTTAGTACTGCGAACAGCATTTTATCAATGCGCCGACGAAAATTAGCAAGCGTAAGGTCAGAGATCATTGCCATATTAGCAGAAAGTACAGGGAAGCGGCTCACTCAAAATGTAATTTAAGTGCTCGAGAACAGACGACCATTCTTGTCATCTTACACAACCTCGAGAGGTACGATATGCACCTCTTGATACCTGCAGTACACACGTTTCCTGGCAGTGTAGATGTTATCGGCCGAAATGCCAACAATTTCAGTCCATGACAATCAAGACTGAGGCAGTCGGAATAAGTCTCCACTTTATAGACAGCCTTAACTTCTTGAATGTGTCACTCGACACTCTGGTCAATGACCACAAGAACGGCAAGTTCCCAATTCTCGAAGCTGCCTTCAACTCCGATCTAAAATCCAAATGGTTTAGTGATGAGATGACTATGGAGAAAGCCCTCGAACTTCTAACTCAAAAAGGTGTCTACACCTACGAAAACATTACCAACATGACCATCTTCAACGCGGAAGAACTACCCTCGAGAAAAGCATTTTTCTCGGTGTTGAAAGATGAAGAGTTGGTAGGGAAGGAGTACGTGAGGGCGTTAAATCTTTGGTTCAAGATGAAGACGAAACGTTTCGGAACCTATCACGAAGTTTATCAAATGACTGATGTCTTCCTGCTAGCCGATGTGTTTGTAGGCTTTAGAAAAATCTGCCTCGAAAACAACCAGTTGGACCCCTGTTACTACATCTCAACTCCAGGGTTCACCTGGGCAGCACTCCTCAGAACAACAAAATGTTACTTAGAACTATTCAAACACGTCGGCAAGCACAATCTTATAACTTCCGGAATCCGAGGTGGTGTTTCCTTCATTGGGAAGAGGTACGCTGAGGCTAACAACAAGTGCCTGCTCAACACTTACGATCCAAGTCAGCCTTCTATATACATCATCAATTTGAACATTAATAACCTTTATGGTCTCGCCAAGTGCAAACTTCTCCCCTACGATGGCTTCTGCTACTTGGCTAAGGAGGAGAACTTTCGATGTGTACACTGTACCCGATGAGCCGATGTTGGCTACATACTCGAGGTCGATCTTGAGTACCTGCATGGACTGCATGAAGCCCACAACGATTACACCCTTGCCCACGAGAAGTTGGAGGTTTGTGTCCCCCTATTCGAAGAACCTGGCGAAAGACTTGAACTGGACCATCAAACCCACCACCAAACTCATACCGAAACTTCTGTACAAGAAGCGTCACGTTGTTCGTTAAACTTGAAACTTGAAATTTTACCGACAGCAAGGCTTAGTTCTTCACCAGATCCATAGAATCCTGGTCTTCAATCAGAAACAATGGATGAGGAGCTACATTGAATTTAACAGCAACAAATGACAGCTGCCCCTTTCGAGAAAGATTACTTCAAACTAATTCGGTTTTTGGCAAGACGATGGAGAACAATCAAAAACGGCTGAATGTTTAACTGGGTACCAATTCCAAGTCGGCAATTAAATATACATCCCAACCCCAAGCCGACTCCTTCAAGATCTTGCACGAGAACCTCATCCAAATTAACCGGCGTGCTCGAAGCGTAACATGCGACCTCGCCACATATTCAGGATTTTCCATTCTAGAACTGTCTAAATTAGCAATGTTTCGTTTCCACTACGAGCATATTCAGGCAAAATACGGGGATCGAGCTAAATTCCTCTCCACCGATACCGACTCACTCAGTTATCAAATTGAAACGGAGGACATCTACAAGGAAATGCTTCAGGACAGGAACCTGTTCGACACGAGCAATTAACCAAACCCCCCCAGGCCACCCTCTTTTCTCCAGCACAAATAAACAAGTATTGGCAAAGATGAAGGACGAGATGGCCAGTGTCCCCATCTCGGAATTTATCGGGCTGAGTTCTAAAATGTACGCCTTCAGAACACCAGGACGCCCAACAATCATTAAGGCTAAGAGGATACAAAGGTCATTTGTCAAAAAAACAGTTAAACTTCGATGATTACAACTCAGCTCTGAACTACACCTGCTCAGAAAGGAACCTGGGCCAAGATTGCCAGCACCAGTCACGAACTAAACACAGTGAAAGTTACCAAGTCCCTTCTCTCACCATACGATGACAAGAGGTATATGCTGAACAATGGAGAGGACACTCTTGCTATTGGTCACGTCAACACCGAAACCTGGAAGGAGTACGAAGATGATGGGTTCGATAATGACGTGGGTATGATTAGTGATGAAGAGGGGTAAGAAAAAGCAAGCCTCCAGAGCAAGGTATTAGAGTCGAAAAAAGTGGACGAGGCAAAGGAAGCCGAAGAAAATAAAAAGTGTCGCGCAGGCTCGATCTATTGGAGAATCGGGAGCGAGTATTGGAGGAGAGAAAAGAGAGAAAGCGTCGGATAGAAAGAGAGAGATAGTCCACTCTGCAACCGGCCCGTAAGAAAGCAAAACTGGGAAAAAAGCTGCTATCATGAGCAAAGTAGTGCTAAAGAGACAGAATAGCAGAGAAAAGAAATATTAGAAAAAGATGTTGTCAAAATAAATAAAAGGCAGAATGAAACGGAAGAGCAGAGAGCAGAAAGGCTAGATAAAAAGGTGCAGGCATGAGTAAAGCTCGAACGAAACAGAAGCACAACACAAAGAACGGGTAGCAAAAAAGGTTGATATCAAAAGAAAAAAACGGCAGAACGAGACTGAGGAAGAGAAGAAAGCTAGGCATGAGAAACGACGTGCTAAATATCTGGCGGAGAATGAGAAGAGTCCCTAAATCCCACATTTCCATGCCCTAACCCTATCCTTTCATCATCCATTTCTTACACGACCGGCTATATCATCAGATTACTTCGGTCTCTGGCAGGTCCAACCAAGGTAGGCAGGTGGTCGTGACCCTTTCCTAATCCCAACCCTTATCAAAACCATCCCACCTACCCCTTCAATTAACTGCAGCCTTGACGTGGCGGAGGGGCTCAGTACCCGTGGTAAGTAGGGGAAGCCAGAACAGTTAAAAAAATTACTCTATGTATAACTAGGTATCATTAAGGTCAGTCTTCCAGCTTTTCTCTGTGTACTGGTTACCATTGATGCCACCCATTCGAATGAGCCAGGTTCAAATCCCAATGCTGGACTTCAAGACTTTTTTCTTTTCTCTACTATGTGTTTACATTTTTTTTTTGGGGGGGAGGGTGTCTGTTTCCAGCCAATATCGCATTTTCTTACTACTGACATATATCAAGATGTTGACTATAGCATTTTTAGGGAGCTAGTGCTTTGTCAGGATGGTTAGTAAGTGATTTACGGTATTTGTGGAATTTGTTGCTGCAATAATGGTAAGCTAGAAATTTTACTAGCTCGAGACTTAACATTTTGCAGAGTAATTTACGTGTTGATTGTTGTTCGTCTTTGCAAAAAACTGCATTAGACTAAAAAATATTACAATTGGAAAAGCAACAAAAAAAACGTTTAAATAAATAAAACGCAACTAGCCCCAGTAACTTTTTCTGCTTACAAAAATGTGTAAGAAACAAATATTTTTTTTTGTTGGATAGTCTGTATGTTATTTTTGGTGTACGTGAGACTGCTGGTTTAAACTAGCCATGATGAAACTTCTGAAAAAAGCAAGTGCCCAACTATCCCGATTCACACCAGTGATTTTATTTTCACTCTTTCAATTTCCTTAAACAAGCATTATTGTCTTGGTGCATACATACTGAATTTGCTGGAAAAAACGCGCAATCGGTATTTACTATATTAATGTGGTGATTTGATGACATCAGAAAACTGTGCAAAACCACATGAAGACTAAAAGTCTACTTAAAATTTTGGTAATTACACACAGGGTTTGTCGTAATCCTAACACCTTCTTCAGAAGTAAAAATAACAGGACTCACACGAATGTTTATTGATCACCCTATTTTGAAATTCGTACTGCGAACCACTGATCTATACAATAGGCTATGCCTTTGCTGCATCTGGGCTTTCCACTTTTGACCTAGCTCATTCAATTTCGGCCTGAGCAAGCGTTCAAAGTTGAGATAGGAAGGCCCTTAAACGTTCATTAGCGGCATGCCCTTTTCTTTAAACTGGCTGATAGCAAGGGATTCAAGGGCTCTTGAGATCAAGTCCTTGAGGGTGTTGGAGTTATCCCTATTTCATCAGGAGCAAGCATAGCACGAACATTTCCTCCAGGACTCTTGTTTTACCCATTCGAGCAGTGTATTGTGTTTTCTGTGGTGCTTGTGAGGCTGTGTATTTACGTGAGACTCGGAGATGCCTCCACGTTCACCGTAAGGAGCTCCAGAATGCAACGGCACAGGAAGACAGAACAAATGGAATTCCCCTCCATTACATTAATAATATGCTACATTCCATCAAATGGAGTGACACGGCTGTCTCACCAGCTATCAGCCAGTTTAGAGAAAAGGGATGCCGTAATGAACATTTATCGGTATTCCTTTCCCAACATTGATCACTGAGCTTAAGGTGAAACTAGGTTAACAGTGGGAAGCCCAGGTGCAGCAAAGGCTTAATGTATAGATCGGTGATTCGCAGCACAAATTTCATAATGAGATATTTAACGAACATTCTTGTGCTTCCCGCTTTTCACTTCTGGAGAAGGTGATAGGATTACCACAGACCCTTTGTGTAATCACCTAAAATGCTAGTGTTCGTTGTAGTGTAGTTTTCCGTAATTTTCTGATGAAGTGAAGTTTCTGTTTACATTACTCGACTTTTTTTTAGATGTTGGATGATATGGAATGTGTTTGTGTATTGATTAATTTTGTTAATGTAGTTTAGTGGCAATGGGAATACCACTAATTTAAATTAGGTAAAGAAAGTATCCAGTTTTTTTTGGAAATAAAAAATGGTTGTTGAGTGCTTCTTTTGATGTGTTGAGCTGTGTTCCACAGTTCTTAAAATAATTTATGCGTAGTTATTGGAATAAAATCTTATGTTGAATAATTTGTTGTTTTACTGTACTTTTGGAACATTTATATTTTGCTTGCTCAATAAACACTGTAACCCACAATGGAATATAATAAAATATTGATTGTGTTAATTATAGTAATAGTTGGCTTTGTTGTCGTTTTAAGTATATTTTTCATTTTAACTTACTGAGATGTACGCAACACCACATTATTTCCGGTTTGCTTTTATTTACTCCAGTTTAATTTATTTTTCATTACTTTGCGTAGTTGTGGTAATGATTATAGTGGTTCACTGGATATGATTCTATAAACAAGTGCGACTAGAGTACTTCAGTTCAGCATAACTGTTGCAAACAAAGCGCAATGTTAGAGTATTACCATCAATTTGCATGACATTTTACATATTTTAGGGAAATAGCTAAGCCTACTTACAACGAACATTGCAGAGTTTGCGCAAAGTCTTTGGAAGGTCTTGAATTTATTAAGCAAGGTTTTGAATTCCTTGATATTGTTAACGACATGCTTGAAAGTCCTTGAAATTTTCACCAATATCTTTTTTTGGCTAAATAAAATAATTCCCTGGCTTTCGTCAAGATAAAGCCAAAACTTGCAGTTTGCACGTTTGTTGTAAAATGTTGTTGAGATTATCTTTTAAATTTTGCTCCAGTGCACTTTCAGTCAGTTGTACTAGGCTGTTTAAAATTAATGTAGGGGGAGAAAAGCCGATGGGAAAAGACCCCCAAAAAAAGCTTTTCCTGGTGAAACTCCTTAAATTCCCTGGTGAAATTCTAGCCAAGGACACTGATCAAACCCAACCTGCAATATTAAGGCACTGAGAACACAAAACAGAAAACTGCAAAACTGAAGATTTTAGTGTTTGTTGTAATATTGTTGGCTCTTCTGCAATAAAAATGGGCTGAAGCTGAGCAGCCATGTTTGCGCAGGTTCGTTGAGTAATAAAGGTCTCTAGGAAAAGTTCTTTAAAAATTACATTTGGTTTTGGAAAAAGGGCTTGACAGTGCTTGATTTTGTGTGTGATCTTGTGCGAACCCTGACTACAATTGTTGTGATGGATGACGATGACTCTAAACAAGCTACATGTAATATGGCTCATACTACAGAAATGTCGACAAAATGTCCTCATTTCTGGGTGTTGTTAGTTCTTTATTTTCACGCTTTGAGGCATTTCAAAGTTGTCACAACATTAAAGCTAATGAAGCATTTACATGAGCCCCCAAATTTGACCCAATAATGTTACTAATTCGTCATTTTTATGTTCCAAAGCATTATAGAGCATTTGGGAGTTATCACAATGTAAAAGTTCAAAAAGCATTAGCACAGCTCTATAGTTTTGAAAACCCCAAATTGTTGATAATTTATTATTTTCATGCCCTGAAGCATTTGAGACTTCACACATTATTTATGCTCATGAAACATTTTCACAAGTGCCTAATCCCACGTCCTATGACCCGTCGTGACCCGGTGAGACCTTGCTGTTGCACGTTCGTCATTTTCAGGCTTCGAAGTATTTTGAGAAGTCTTACAAAGTGAAAGCTCAAAGTCATTTGCACGAATCCCCCCCTTCCCCACATAAGTTCGCACTTGGAGGAATTCGCACTCTCCCCAACCAACCAATGACCGTCAACTAGAAAAATGACATAACTTCCGGATTTCGTGGGCCCTCAATCTTCAAAAATGGCTGCACTTCTGGTTTTTGTGGGCACCGCATTCTTGAAAAATGAAGTAACTTCCGCTTTTTATGGGTGCCGCCATTTTGAAAACTGATGTCACGTCCGGTTTTCGTGACAGCCGCCATCATGGAATCTAGCTACACTTCAAGTTTTCATGAATGCTGCCATCTTGGAAAATGACGTCACTTACAGTTCCAGTCATATGGCCTATGACGTCATTTCCAGATATGTCGGGGGTGTTTACCATATCGCTAACTGCCCTTGCTTCCACCTAACTCCAATGAACAGGCCAAAGTAAATGTATAAATGGTTTATTCACTGGCCCTCCTTTCAAGTACCCCACTGGGAGTCCTGTCTAATGGATGGCCAACCCATAATAACGGTACTTGAATTTTGGGAGTTGGCCCACCCCCGTAACTTCTGAACAGTTGCTCGTAGAGCGAAACCACTCGGGATTCGGCTTTCCCTGGCTGCGCCCTGCTCGTGGAGGCCCCCCCCCCCCGAACTCAGGTACCAACATTTTTTGACGTTGGCCCACCCCGATAACTTGGAAGCCGTTGGTCCTAGAGCAAAACTGTTCGGGATTTAGCATCCCCAGGCTATACCCTATGCATGGCCCTCCCCAGAACTCTGGTACCATCATTTTTGGGGAGTTGGCCCACTCCCATGTTTCGACTTAACTGACTGTAACTCTGGAACCGTCGGCTTCCCCTGTCTGTACCCTACGCATTGCCAGCACTATTACCCGGGTGGCTGCCACCGAGTTCATTTTGTAAATAACTGGCCGTAACTCGGGAACCGTTAGTCCTAGACCAGAATAGTTCAGAATCCAGTCTCCCCTTTGGTCGGGCTTCCACAAAGTTCATTTCTACTGGCTTCCCCTCTTTTCATCGGCCTACTGAGCCCCTCAGCCTCATCAAGGCTGCAGTTATCGGAGGTGCAGGATGGTATAGTAGGGTTGGAATTTAGGACGGGGTCACGACTGCCTGCCCACCTTCGTTGAACCTGCCGGAGAGCAAAGTCCCGAATGGCATAGCCCGTCATATAGGAAATGTGGTTTAAATAGGGGTTATGCCTAATAAGGTTTAGGACCGAATTAGTGCCCCGTACGATCCCTAGGGCTCGGGTTTGCTCTGATTCGAGGGGTCTCGGGTTTACTTATGTGCTCCCCACCCCACAATGGCACCATCTCCACAGCCAATGCCTCCTATCGGCTCGGAATCTCCACCCCATGATCAAGCCGTATTGTGGTAAGTGAAGTTACAACTTTGCCCATTTCTGCAGAAATTGTTGGAATTGATCCCAATTTCGTTTCTCAGCCTGGTTTTTTAACCTGTAGATACGCTCATGATTCTCCGACTGCTTTATATTTGCCTCCTCCGCAGCTATCTCAGCAAATACCTCCTCCTGATTGAAAATCTTCACCATCCGTTTGGGCGATATCGGGGTGATTGGAGTTATAGCTTTACACCGGTACCGTGCGGCTTGGGTTCGGGCTTCATGAGCTTCAAATTCCTCAACCGCCTCATTTCTGTCTCTGCTGCATACTCCACGGCTATTATCTCTTCATGGGTCGAGGGCCTCCAGCCGACCCGGTCGAGCGGTTTCTCATTGAATGGCTTTGCCAATATCTGTGTATCTTGCAGTTTTCTTCTCCCGTTTAACCCACTTCACAGTCACTGGGTCGAACAGCCATGGTGTGATTGGCGTTGCCTCTTCAGGGCAGTGTCTGCGTCAATCGGGGAAATCATACTGGTACTGCATTTTCGAGTAGAGTAAAAAACAGATTTTGCTTTTATACGAAAAGTTTTTCAATCGACCCTGCACAACAGCTCAAGGAAGTGCGGGCCCTCTGGCGTGATGTGTGAACCGTCTGTTCTAGAGCGAAATATGTCGGGATTTGGCTTCCCCGAGCGTGCCCTACGCCACCTCTGAGTTCATTTTGTGATTAACCGACCGTAATTCGGGAACCGCTAGTCCTAGAGTGAAACGTTTGGATTCTGGTCTCCTTAAATCCCACACCTCTGTGACTCCATCAGACGTCTCCACCAAGTTCATTGTCTCGCTCCTTCACAAGGCAGCTGCTAAGTTCATTTTTTCTTTCCCCCTCGTATCATCGGATATCGAGCTGCCCCACCACTTCGAACAAATTAGTATACCCTTTACTAAATAATACAGTACTGTCAAGCAATATTACCCGCACAATATCTCGTCTGCCACTTGTATCCTCATCGGGGTCCAGATGATTTTCCAGTTTCCAGGGTAAATGCAGAGTTCTACAGGCTGTTTCAAGCCGAACAAATCGAAGTAGAAGGCACACGAACCTCCCTTTACGTAATAAGCGGTCCAGTGAGTTCCATCCCTGTCTCTTGAGTCGTGCAAGTTCAGTATAGCACTTTCGGACGAACTACGACGCATGGGGAGCAGGTCCTTCGAATAAACTCCTCTGAAAGTGTGGATCCCCAACATTTTAGCGTATTTGACGAAGTCTGAGTTCTTCAATGGTCTGTTCATCTGAACGCCAGCTTCAGATAAAATCTTCGTCCTCACCGTTGGACTTTTTTTTCTCAATCTGGCACTCGTTTTTAAAGCGGATAGTGCTTCCATCTTCGCATTGTGATGTTTTATTTCTTGTTAGCCTTGGAGTCATTCACGGTCTTCACGATTCCAGCTGCTCCGAGAGCAGCGAAGATTGGGAGGAACACAGGCAGAAAACCTCCTTCCCAGACTTGGGTATGCGAGAATTTAATATGCAATCCCCAGTCTGTAGGTCGAGCCTTTTGAATTCTTGACTGCTGCGTTTTAGTGACGGTAGAGATATGTTGATCTTTTTCAACTGAAAGTTGGAGAGATGAACGCTCGGTGTTTTTCCAGCCTTGATTTGTCGAAGCATATCCCGCTTCAGGGAAACCAATACCTGAAGGGGGATTAACGAATACATAATAAATGTACTTATTTATTTATCTTTTTGCCCCCCTTACGCGATTTCGACTTTGCTCCTGTCCAACTTGAGGGTCATAAGCCAGCCGCTAATAATAACCAAAGCATAGCATCGAGTGCTGGCCGGTACTTGAGCTCCGAATTTAAATCTCAAAGTCACGTCGATCAAGCTCGATTTAAGCCTCTCGTTTTTTTTGAGCAATCGAAGCAGAACGGCAGAAAAGCTTACCGAAACTTGCAACGTTGAAAGCAGGTCCTGTTACCGGCTTGCCATAGTACTGTTTCCTAAAGTTGAGTAAGTCTTGATACACATTCGAGATGTTTCCGCTAGCAAAATCTGCATTCATGTCGAGAAACGAATACTGCTCCGAGTTCAGAGTAACGTGTGCGTCCATTAGGCAGCAGTGATCGAAGACGGCCGGATTCTTTTTCTGATCCGTTTCCCTCGCAGTTTTGAACCCAATTATTACGTATCTCGTATTCTCGATAGAACTCGTCGTGATCAGTCTCCAGGTACAGCTGGTTGTAGTGGGCAAATCGAGCATATCCGAGTACTAGTGTATGAAAGCCATGGGCACCGTGATTCCAGCATCCACTAACCCGTACAGCCTATTTTTCTGCACGTCCGAAGGAGTGACGTGGGGAAGATGCCAGGACACTTGCTCTAGAGCGATCTTTCCTGTGGCTACTCCAGTGTCTCGGAGAATGGTATTCGTGTCCACAGCCCGCATTAAAATCAACGTTTGCTGAACCCCGTAAATTGCTTTCGTATAATCTTCGAAGAATCCCAGGAGATGGGAGAGGGGGATGGTATAAGCAAAAGATCCTTTCGGGGTGTGAGAGCTGAGAAGGACGTCTCTCTTGTGTTTGAAGAAAGCGTTTGTCCTGTCGTCGGCCTTACTGCCTCTGGCACCTTCCAGGAACCATTCCCTATTCGCGACGTGGGCCTGGTCTTGCAGGCTGTAGCTGAATATACCCTTAATGGTGCTGGCAAATCCCAGGTGATTTATCTCGTCCACGGTCTTGTCCCCTATCTGGTACTTGATGTTCGAGAAGAGGTAGGCTATCACGTTGTTCACTAGAGCTATCTTGTCGCCCGCTTTTACCAGGGCACCCTTCACGTACAGGTCACTCTGGTGGGGATGGGTGAAGAGATCCTGGTTTTGAGCCATTATTCTAAGCTCCGAGTTCACACTGTTCAAGTTCGTCCCGACTATAGGGGTGTAATCGTGGGAATTACACTCTACCCCGGAATAGTCCAAGGTAAAAGGCTCCTAGACATTTAGGTATCCTTCTTTGGTCTCCATTTCTAGTTGGAGATAAGGCTATCAAGATAGGCCACGTTCGATGGATTCAGGACTTGTAGGCATTTAGCTCGGGATTTATTATACGGCGCGGGTTGGTGTTTGGCGGATGGTTTGTTGGGTTTGAAGACCAACATTTAATCGATACAAATTATAATCTTTCATTTGGGTAAAAAAATTTCATCTACCGCTTTCTCAAGTGCAGTCTCACGGTCACGGTCTCGCCCCGCAAATTAAGCAGACGATCGTCCTGGTCAGTTAGCCATATTCTGATCGAGCAAATGCCGTTGCTGGTTACGGGTAAATAGATCACATTGCGAGGGGATTGCACTATCTTGTATCCCGGTGTTCAGTTTGGAAAGAAGGAGTATAGAGTCAGCTGCATCAACCCGTTCACATAAGAATTTCAAACCTGATCGCAGTGTACCAAAGTGGAATTGACATCGAGGATGTTGGCCATATTTTTGGTAATGCTGATACTACGTACGTACACTCGGGGCTCGAAGTCGCCCCACGGTTGTCGGAGTGGCTGCAGAGATATCTACCTTGTAGTGTTTGTCCGTGATATGCAGCTCGCATTTAAGAGTGTTGGGATTGATGACGATACGAATGTGCGAGGCGTCCTTCGGGACATCCCAGTGCTGACGCTTCTTCAGTTGCCCATAGACATATTTTTCTATTGCTTCTAACGTTTCTATCGTTTTCTATCGTTTTCTTTCACTCCCTACGATTGTTGCGACTGCACCTAAAGGTTCCGACACGAAAGCTTTCTTGTTCGGAATGGAGTTGTATGTTTCCAAGATGATCAGGGCTACTCCCATCCCACCGTGTTGTCCGCGAGTAGTAGAGGCGTCAAAAACTTGGTTGTGAAATTCGTGGTGTTCGAGGAAAGAACTATGGAATAGGAAGGCATTATTCCCATACGTCGCACAAAACGAAAGTTTCTTTAATGGTCTTAGGCATTTAACATTGCTCTTTAGCCCTTTATTATTCATTTTTTGTTTGTTTTTCTTAACATTTCCTAAACTCTTCGATCAACTTGCCGTGCTCAGCATCCGATAAAAGACCATTAGCTGTCAACTCAGCGTAAATGTGCACTATTACTTGGTCTAGCAGGGTGTTCCCAGCATCTCTCGAAGCCCTGGTCAGTTTCAGTCTTTCGCACAGTTGTTTGGGTCTTTGTAAAACCGGTATTCTTTCCCTTGTTACCGCCGCTTAACGCGCGTTGAGTGTCCTTCCCCTTGGTGAACTGGCTGCTGGAACCCCTTCTCCTTACCAAATACCGGTTTAATGAAGGGTGTGTACTTGTAACCAGCGCTCGACTTCAGACTCATAGCCTCGGGATCGTGGTCTCGGTACACGGCGCAGAATGTGTTGATAATCCAACAGACTTGGGTGATTGTCGTTCGGTTTACGAGAGTTCTTAAGCATGATCAACTCCCACAGCTCGTCGGTGCCCTTGTACTTTTTCCCTCCCACTACCACATCGTCCCCTTTGAAATCCACGTTCCAGGAACCTATGTTGTACCGTTTAATTTCTGGGTCGAACCTGATACCGAAAGTGGGGTCGGTGAGGGTTTCTCGAGTTGCGAACATGATCAGTTATTCGGTAGCTAGCATTCCTAGTTGCCCGGTGTCAAGCAAAGAAGTTTCTTCTTCCAACTATCTCATTCGAGCGCTCATGGCTTCGATTTGCTTGAGGGTGCTGGGCGTGAGTGCTCCCATAGAGCTAGATAACCGTCTCATTGGCCCAGCATTAAAAGCTAACTCGGGTTCCAGTCTTCTCCATCTTCCTCCCTATTATAGCAGGGTCCAGTCTCAGCTTACAGAGTCCTCTGAATGTTCCGAAGTTTTTCCCCGTGCTGTATGTGTTGTTTCTGAGCCCGGCTTCGTTAGCTAGCAACTCTTTGATCTGGAGCTGTCTTTGAGTGGTCGTACCCTTGCTGTCTATTGCTCGGAGTTTGGTCTGCTCTTGGATGGGGTCCGTGATTGGTTTGAGAATCTTTGTCAGGTTCCCCGACTCAGTGGCCGTTTCGAGTTTTGCGTCGCGGAACATTTAATTGAGAAACTGTTTTAAAACCTCGAACTGTTTGGAGAACTGGTCCGGGCGTTGCCGAGTTGCCATGACTTTTAATTGAAGAAAAAATCTATTGATTTTCGTTCGCTCGTCCACGTTCACTCAAACCCAAGCTCGCGTTCACATCAAATCGAACCCAAGCTCACTTACACGTCAACCCAAACCCAAATGCACGTTCTTGACAACACAAACGCATGTTCTCACCAACACAAACGCACGTCCGCGTCGACCCAACCGTCCAAGTCGGGTTGAAAATATCCCATTTCAACTCGGTAATAGACTCAATCAATCTAACATCTGTCTACACCTCACTTCTCTCAAGGGTTCGGTGCTGTCCATCGTTAGAAATCCGTGAAGGTCGAAATTCCAACACTCCCTACAGGTTCGATTAAACTTCTCAAAGCTCATATCACACCCGACGTGGTTATTGTAGATGTGCCTGAGGCTGGCGTCATCTTGCCTGAAGAGAATCAGGAAGTTCCCATTATCTCGGACCACCTGCTTTGGTATCCTGCTGCATGTCTGGCACAGGTAAAAGATGTTGAAATATCAATGGCTGTGTCTTTGTAAACACAATATAAAGTACATACCCAGTTTGTTATTTAATCATTTATTGTCCATGGAAGACATTAATTAGAGATACAACACTTGCAACTTGCATGCTGCTCCCAACCATCAAGCCTACACAACATGGGGATGGCCATCTTGGAAAAACCAACAACACTCAAAGATGAAACACCAAACAGGAAGTGCAAAAAAATATATATTTATGCCCCCTTTTAACAAACTATTTAACTTAGGTATAAACTGAACCTTAATGAATAAATAGCAAAACTATTATACATACACAGAAGCTTCAAACCTAATTATGCAAGAATATATTTGGGGAAGTTGTAATACAAAAATTAATACTGGTCACATGACCCAACGAACGTCCCCTTTCTGGTATAATTCATACATTGTTGCATTCATAAATCAAAAATTGATTTGAATCGTACATCACAAACAATTCACTCATGAATGAAATGGTGATAAATGGCAGACCACAACATCCTGATTCTGGCACTTGACAGCCATTTCGTAAAAAGGTCCGTCACATTCATTGATGTTGATATACTGCTCAATGAAAAATATTGTTTTGCCAACCAGTCATTCAGGAAATGAAATTTGGTGTCGATATGCTTTGTTCGGACATTTTCGATTGCATTCCGTGTTAATTGTATCGCAGACTGTGAGTCTGAATATATAACAAGGATTTGTTTGAATTGATTTAACATTTTACATTCAAAAACTCCTGCCAACCAATGAACCTCTTGGGCAGCGGGTACTAAGGCAAAATATTCCACCTCCATAGAACTTAATGTAAGCATTGACTGCTTCTTGCATCCCCAAGAAATAGGAACACCTCCTAAGAAAGTTATAATCCGCCAAAGCTGTGACAGCTGTCGCTATCAGATGCCCATAATGCATCACTATAACAATACAATTTTCCATCTTTGGCACTTGAAAGCTTAATACTATAATTCCTAGTACAGTATGTGTATCGCAATACATTCAACAACAGATTCACATGCAGATTAGAGAAGTTTGAATTGTATTGTGATAATAATATCACTGAAAATAAGATATCAGGTATAGTCCTTAAACCAATAAATAATAGGCTAATTCCCTCTCTATTAAATTGAATTCCTAGTAACGATGTAGTTGGTCCCAACTTAGCTATTTGGAAATAATTTTCAAGCAAATGGACAATTTTACTTTCCGTCCATTTGTCTCGAGTGAATAGAACTAAGTCGTCCACATAGCATAACAAAATTGCATCGTTTCTAAACATATAAACACAATTCATACCTGGAAGTCTTTTAAAACCAATTGAGAGCCATGTGGACTTTAATTTGCAAAACCACTGTCTTCCGGACTGGTGCAGCCCATACAAAGCTTTATAAAGTAACCAGGTTTTACCAGTGTTTTGTTTGTTTGAAAACCCTTGGGTATAAAACGTAGACTGGAGTATCTAAGTCACCCTATAAGTGTAGGCACATTTAACGGCCATTTGCATGTCATGCCAACCCATTAACGCTACCAAAAGCACAAAAAATACTCTAACAAGAACAAAACTCATTACTGGTGAAAAAATTCGTCAAAATCGATGCCTTGGGTTTGTTTGAAGCCTTGGGCAACAAGTCTCGATCGGTAATGTTTAATATTTCCATCATTGTCCTTTTTCAATGTGTAAACCCATTTTGTGCCAAGGATTTTAGTTTGTGAGGGTGGAATGACTTCTTCGAATACCTTACAAGATGTGAACTCATCAATCTCCTCCTCCATGGCTTCATACCATTTGTGTGTTTCAGGTGAGGCCATAGCCTCTTCATATGTCGATGGCTCAGTAACGCAACAATGCGCCTGAAACTCTTCTTCACTTATTAACTCACCTGAATCTTCGGACGGAGATGGAAGTCTAGGTTCCTCCACAACAGGTCAAAAATTAAATACAGGTTTAAAGTTTATATTTTCCTGTTCACAAAACCTTTTAACATCGTTTCTGCTTCTAAACCATTTCTCATTGGGATTATATTAGTACACATCTACCTTGCCAGTAGTGGCACCTCAGGAACGAACAGTCTGAACTCTTTTCCATTTTTCAAAATCTTCATTGACCCGATTACTCTGATCTACCCCTGTGCCCTTCGTTACAACTACGGGTACAATAAAAAGATGTGGTTTCCTCTTGCCGAATTGGGACACACAACCGGTTGTTGTGCAACCTCTACATCACTAATGCCATCGATTTGAAGGCATTATTAATTTTCATTTTTATAGCTTAAAGTATAGGCATTAACAAGGGCCAGGGCGTTTTGAACGCTATTTGAATCTGACTGCAATATTCTTGTTGTTGTTGCTATTCATGTTACAGAAAGCCCGCCTAACCTAGAGATAGAACTAATGAATCGATTTTCATTTTTTATAGTTTAAAAGATAAACATTAACATGAGCCAGGGAATTTTGAACACTATTTTAATGTGGCTATATTCTTGTTGTTCTTAATGAGAGTTTTCCTTTCACCTATAGCCGAACCAGCGATTCGATTTTTCAATTTCTATAGCTTAAAACGTAAGTATGAAAACGGGCCATAGTCTTGTAACAGTTATTTTAAGACGATTACAAAATTCTTGTTGTTGTTGTCTGTCTTGTTGGGACAAGAAAAATCGGTTATTAGTACTAAAAAAACATTTAAGTATTAAAATAATGACGAAAGCCTTAATAAACTTAACGGAATAAAGGAAAAGACACAATAAAAAGACGTGTAAGCCATCACTGTCGCACTAACACATATAAAGAAGCTCCAGCTTGTTTTTTGGGAAGCTGCAGTATCTTTTACACGCATCAATGCAACGCTTATGGCTTACATTTATCTGTTCCTTCAGAACATTAAGGTTTTTAAGGCTTGCAACCGTATTTTAACACTTAAGAGATTTTTACTACCAATCATTTAAATACGTGGTTCTTTAATCCCCGCTTTAAGAACTTTCACAGACGCCATTGCATCTTTCTTCCCTGAATGTTGCCTTTCATGGCACTGGTTTAATTCGGGTGCAGTTCAGTTGTGTAATCTAGTAATCTTATAGTCTTACGAAACAAGTTGTAAAATCATCATCCTACACTCCACACACGAGTATGAAATCGACGACCATGAGTAGCGTGCAGGAATTAACCGACCATGAACAGTGAAGGAGATGAGTGACCATCACTGTTTGGTTTTTAGGCATACTTCCTACTTGAGTACATCTTCTATAGTGGCCAGTTTTTTCAGTAGCTCGTGGGTGTATAATCCGTGGGTTACAGTAAATTCAGTACAGTATACAGAGTGCAAAATGTATAACTAATAAATGAAAAAAATAACAAATTCAAAAAATTCCCATTGCTTTAGATCTTGAAAAAATAGTAGATAATTATAAACAAACAAAGAACATGTTACTATGTATGCGCACTTTAGTTTTCGTCTTGTGAATATTTTAAACAATGAAGTATTGAACTCAAACTTCCTTTCATGTATTATTTTAGCAACTGAAAATCATAAAGAAACCTCGAAATTTCGGGATCCCGGGATCCCTGGATTGAGAGAAAAAAATCCTGAAATCCTGATATTACAAATATGTCTGGGAATTGGATGCCCTATATCTACCATCTCCACTTTCGCTAACAAACCCAAGTGTCTTTGCTGTATGTCATACGTTGTTGACTTATCGGTGTGAATGTGAAACAGCTTAATGCTGCAAGAAAGTGCTGATTCATTAAAGGGGTTGCCAGTTTCTTTTATGGTACAAGAAGCTTATCCATATTCGCACAAAGTCTTTTTATGTTAGCTGCTCTAAAATCATTTGTCACATTTTTTTCTTGTTCAGACCAGCATTCTCCATTAGGCTGGTCGTCAGTAGAGCTAATGCAGATTTTGTGACTGACCACAAGTGCCAAGCAGAATGATTATTCGTTGCTGCCGCTAGTGCAGTTAAACGATAGACTACATTAGCATTAACTGTTTGCTCCAAATGTAAATCGACAGGCTTTCTTGAAAAAGTGTTGGCTGTTTGTCATACAGCTAGACCAATATTTCAATATTTCTTTAAGTCTTTGAAAGCTGTCCACGTTTTGTAGGTCTTTTTGGTATATCCTTAAATAACTCGTGTAGTTTGGATGATTTAAGGCAAAACACAAGTATATTATGATTGTCAAAAAATTTGTGAAGAGATCAACATCATTCACATGGGCCTTTTTTTTCCATGAATTGCATGTTTGCTATTAAATCAATGTAAATCATCCAAAGCTAAGAAGTACAGTCATGTTCGCCATTCCTGGTTTTCAGGCAGAAAGCTTCTAACGATCTGAAGGCATTAGCAATGGATATGTCATGAAAGTTGTTTACTTTAGTACTAACGATTTCTTCAACAGCAAATTTTAGTTTGATTTTTTCATTACTTTACAACTCTTTAAAAAACACATCAAATTGGCACTTTTTAGAGCACAAGACTGA